>JAAALK010000286.1:21343680-21418655 GCA_019279435.1 Zizania palustris | reverse complement strand
TGCGCTGAACGAAGATAAGTTGAAGTCTGAGAAGGTGGCTGCGGAGATTATGAATCAGTTGTTAGAAGTCCTGGAGTACTTCGGTACTACCGGAATTCTTCCTTCTGATGATAACATCAGCCTTCTGCGCCGGTTGAAAAGGATCCAAGGGGTGGCGAAGCAGATGAAGACAGCGGGCATTAGATACGGAGAACTCTCCGGACATGTGTCTGCTGTTGGTCTACTTCGCTATTACGAGGATTTGGGCCGATCAATAACTCCGGACGCAGGAAGAGGTCCAATCACCTTCGACGACGACCGACTTCTCAAACCTTCCGAAGGTGTAGCTGCTGCTTGGCGAGCCTTCCAAACTTCGTGGAGAGCCGAAGGTCGATCTGCGATCAAGGCTTGGATTGATGAAGGCCAACGCCAGAAGAATGTTCGGAGCCAAGCTTCGAGCAGCCAACCTCCTTCAAACCCACAGGTTTAGGAATGTTTTAGGATTTTAACCATGTAAAGCTTTGTGCTAGTAAACATTTATCAATAAAAATCTTGTTTGTCATATTTTTAGGCTTTGCCTCTTATCGAAGATATCGAAGTGTTAGAGGTTAACAGCGAACTTCGCTCACTGTGGAACACCTTCGAACTTCTAAAGAGTTATAAGCGTCCTCGATTCCTTATCCCTCGAGATGACTCCGGCGTTATTGCGCCCGAAGTAATCAAGACGTATTGTCTTATATTAAAGAGGAAGATAAAGAGATCGACGCAAACACCTCGTCTTCTGAAGACACTAATTGGTCTGAAGGCGAAGGTGAAGCCCAAAATAAAAGATCTGAAGATCTTAGAAGCTGGGAGAGAAGCCCCGAGCGGCTTCGAACTTGGGCCGAGCTTCAACAAGAACAGAAGGATTTTAGAGCTTCGAAGGGGAGGAAGAGAGTTAAACGTAAAGTTCTTAGAACTTCCGATGTTGGAACTAGTCGTTCCACCCCTAGCTCTCGGGACCGAAGAGGTCTCCGATTCCTTCTTGGTATAGATACCAATTTTCATAATACCAATTTTTCATAATGTAATCTGTAAACACATTTGTTTTAATAATGAATGCCGATTTAAAATTGTCTCCATATTTACTAGCCCCTCTTTGGGTATAAGCAACTTCGAACTGTATTCAAAGATGGTTATGCGCAAAGAAAAAACTTCGGAGTACAATTTTGTGGGGGTTCGGAGCCCCTCTGTCATTTAAAGATCTTTTGAAATCTTATGAAATGTCTTCGACCTTTGTAGTCAGAAGAATGATAACTTGGTACCTTTGTTTGCTTTACGAAAGAAATCAATTAAGATAACTTCGATGACACTTTAGTGTCTTAAAAAAATTTGTCACTTTGGACTTATAAGAACAGACATTCGAAGCTCATGGCTTAAATGCTGTTTTGCTTTAGCCACCTTCGGCTGTTTTTTGCAGAAATCTACCAGCCGGAGCTTGGATTTCGCAGAAATTGTAGCCACCTTCGGCTATTTTTTGCAGAAGTCTACCAGCCGGAGCTTGGACTTCACAGAATTTGTAGCCACCTTCGGCTATTTTTTGCAGAAGTCTACCAGCCGGAGCTTGGACTTCGCAGAATTTGGCCACTTGGGCTCTTTTTTGCAGAAGTCTACCAGCCGGAGCTTGGACTTCGCAGAATTTGGCCACTTGGGCTCTTTTTTGCAGAAGTCTACCAGCCGGAGCTTGGACTTCGCAGAATTTGGCCACTTGGGCTCTTTTTTGCAGAAGTCTACCAGCCGGAGCTTGGACTTCGCAGAATTTGGCCACCTTCGGCTCTTTTTACGGAAGTCTGACAAGCTGCAGCTTGGACTCCGCAGATTTTGGCCACCTTCGGCTCTTTTTACGGAAGTCTACCAGCCGAAGCTTGGACTCCGTAGAATGTGGTATTGGCTCTTTTTACGGATGCCTACAAGGTATTAGCTTGGGCTCCGGATGTATTTCAGCCACCACGCCGGAGGCTTCGACTTTATGGGTACGAAGTCCGGAAATACGTCCCAGCTTGATAACACTTCCCTCTCGATCGACTTCCGTCCCAGCGCGTCCGCTCGGGAGACTAGGAGTGTCAAGGGGAAGGTTAAACCACCGGGTGTATGCTTTATTAATTTAGAGGTGATTACAAGCGAATTACAAGGAGCCCTTATGCGAAGTATCGCTTTAGGTGCTCCGCATGCCAAGTGTGTGCTAACTCTTCACCTTCTAAATTAGCTAATTTAAATGAACCAGGGCGCCCCGAGCGGACGATTAGATATGGACCTTCCCATTTATTGCCTAGCTTCCCTGGTGCTATAATGCTTCGTAGAACAAGATGACCCGGCCTTAACTCGCTGAGCTTAACCTTCGGGTCATACCAAGTCTTCGTCTGCTGATGATACTTTGATAAATTGGCTACAGCTCGAAGTCTTGTCTCTTCTGACAAATCTAACGAAGCTTGTCTTTCTTCTTCGATGTCTGGTTCGGTGCTGCGAAGTGATCCCCCTTTGAGCTCCGTTGGAGTCATAGCTTCATCTCCGAATAGTAGTCTGAATGGAGTAAACCCTGTGGACCTTGTTTGCGTAGTCCGAATGGACCACAGAATCTTCGGAAGCTCTTCGGTCCACAGTCCTTTTGATAGTCCTACTATTCTTCGATTTAACCCTGACAAGATATTTCCATTGGCTCGCTCAACTGCTCCATTTGACTGAGGATGTCTCACTGCAGCAAAACATAGTTGAATGCCTAGGTCTTCGCAAAACTTCCTGAAGGGTTCTGCGTCGAACTGTGTTCCGTTGTCAACTGTGAGATATCTAGGCACTCCGAACCGACAAATAATGTTTTTCCAGAAGAATTTCTGTACATTATTCGAAGTAATAGCTGTTAAGGGCTCTGCTTCCACCCACTTAGAGAAATATTCAATAGCTACCACTGCGAACTTCAGATTTCCCTTTGCTAACGGAAAGGGACCAATTAGATCCATACCCCATCTGGCCATAGGCCATACCAGAGCAATGACTTGAAGAGCTGCTGGTGGGCGATGACTCCGTCGACCCATCCACTGGCATCCTTGACAAGTGCGGACCAAGCTCTCCGCATCAGCTGTTATTGTGGGCCAATAAAGCCCCTGGCGAAGTGTTTTTCCTGCCAGAGCTCTAGGGGCTAAATGACTTCCACAAAGGCCTTCGTGAATTTCTCGAAGAATTTCTTGGCCTTCGGCTTGAGATATACATCGGAGTAGAGGGGAACATACTCCGGCCTTGTATAAAATACCGTTGATTAACTGATAGTTTCTTGCTCTGAGCTTTAATCTTGACAATTGGGGCTCTTCGGGCAAATTTGTTCCTCCTTGCAAGAGTTCTATGATTGAATCTTTCCAATCTGCACTAGGAATGCAGAGAATCTCTGCAGAAGCAACTTGTGGCACCGAAGGTATATTGAGCTCCTCATAGAAAGCTTCATCAGGCACATCCACAGCTCCGGCAGCAGCCTTCGCTAAAATGTCCGCTTGCACGTTTTCAGCTCTTGGTATACTCCGAATGGAAATACCCTTGAAATGTGCTTCGATCTTGCGAATTTCTTCCAAGTACTTTGCAAGCTGTGGATGTCGGACTTGAAAACTCTTATCTACGTGCCCTGCTACTATCTGAGAATCTGTTTTTATAATTATCCTTGTAGCCCCTAGAGCACGTGCTTTCCGGAGTCCCAATAAAATTCCTTCGTACTCCGCTATATTATTGGTAGACTTAAAGTTGAGTCTTGCGGAGTGCATTGCTCTTTGTCCTGATGGTGAAATTAATACTGCCCCAATGCCTGCTCCGGATGCTTGAAAAGCCCCATCGGAGTAAATAGTCCAAACTCCGTCATCTGATTTCTCCGGAGTCAACTTCGCAGGTGGAGTCCACTCTGCTACGAAGTCTGCTAGGACTTGAGATTTAATAGCTGTCCTTGCCAGGAAAGATATGCCGAAGGGTGCTAGTTCTACTGCCCACTTTCCAATTCTTCCAGTGGAATCTTTGCTTCGGAGCATATCTCCTAAAGGATACGAAGTTGGTACAATTACATTATGAGCTAAAAAATAATGTCTTAGCTTTCTCGAAGCCATTATCAGAGCATAAACGAACTTTTCAAGCTCGGAATATCTTGTCTTCGCTCCTGATAATGCTTCGGATACAAAATAGACAGGATTTTGGACCAACTTCCCATTGATATCAGCTTCTCTGACAAGGACTGCGCTGACTGCTGAGCCTGTAGCTGCAAGATACAGAAGTAGGGTTTCGTCCGCAATAGGCACCGTAAGTGTAGCAAGATTGCTGAGATAATCTTTAATATCTTCGAAGCTTCTCTGACACTCCGGTGTCCATGCAAAATCTTCGGACCCTTTCAAAGCTTTAAAGATTGGCAAGCTCCTCTCCGCAGATCTTGATAAGAACCTGCTAAGTGCGGCGAGACATCCGGTCAGCTTTTGTACTTGCTTTACATTCTCCGGAGGAGCCATCTTCTGCAGCGCAGTTATTTGAGTAGGGCTAGCTTCAATTCCCCTGCTTGAAACTAAGTACCCTAACAACTTTCCAGCCTTAGCTCCGAATATACATTTTTCGGGGTTAAGGCGGATCCCACATGCCCGAAGGCTATTGAATGTTTCTGCTAAGTCTAGGCTATGTTGGTGCTTTAAAGCACTCTTTATTACAATATCATCCATATAAGCCTCCACATTGCGACCTAGTTGATGACCTAGAACCTTAGCAACTAATCTTGAAAAAGTAGCCCCGGCATTTCTTAGGCCGAAGGGCATTCTTACATAGCAGAAGACTCCCGAAGGAGTTACAAAGCTCGTCTTGATTTCATCTTCGCGCTTCAACCATATTTGATGATAGCCGGAATACGCGTCGAGAAAGCTTAGTAACTCCGAACCTGCAGTGGAGTCAACTAGTTGATCAATTCGGGGCATGGGGTAGGGGTCACGTGGGCACGCTTTATTCAAAGATGTGAAATCAATGCACATGCGCCACTTTCCGGAGGACTTCTTCCTGACGAAGACTGGGTTGGCTAACCATTCTGTATGGGCCACTTCTCTGATAATCCCAGCCTTCAACAGTTTTTTAACTTCGTCCTTAGCTAGAGCAGCTCTCTCTGCGGACATCTTCCGGAGCCCTTGTCGAACAGGCCGGGCCTTCGGGTTTACAAGCAGGCTGTGCTCAATAATATCCCGATCGACTCCGGTGATATCTTCGTCAGACCAAGCGAAGATATCCAAATTTTCTTCTACGACCTTTTCCAAGGAAGTTGCAACTTCGGGAGGTAAATCTTTACCAAATTGAAAAGTGTATTCTTTACCATCTTTGACAATGACCTTCGTTGCAATCTCTCCTTCGGGACTTGGTCTTGGAAATGACTTCTTCGAAGCTTCGGAGGAGGCTGAAAAATTTCTCCATTATCTTGGACACTGTTTACTTGCCTCGGATCGAGAGGAGGACCATGACCATATTCTGCTCTCCGGGCTATGGCTTGATCTCCGAAGATTGTCAGAACTCCTAACTGTGTGGGCATCTTCATGCACAAGTAGTTGTGATGCGCCACTGCTCCGAACTGATTCAACATGCCTCGGCCGAAGATAACATTATAAGCATACGGGGCATCTACCACATCAAAGATAACTTCCTCAGTTCGGGCTAGTAAACCTTCTCCGAAGGTTACTTCCAGGCCTATCTGGCCAAGTGCATCTAGCGGAGGTCCTGCAAAGCCTTGCAGAGGACGAGCCGCTGGGAGGAGATGCTTCCGGGAAATGCATAACTGATCGAAGGCTTGCACAAATATGATATCTGCTGAGCTACCTCCGTCAATTAGCACCCTTCGGACTTCAGTCCCTGCAATATCAACAGTGATAACCAATGGATCTGCGTGCGGGAACTTGATACCAGCTGCATCCTCCGCAGAGAAAGATATTGGAACATGAGACCACTCCGGCATTGCAGCTGCAGATGACGAAGTCCCAATGTGGCCTACTTCTCGAACGTACTCTCTTCGCTGTCTCTTGGACATGCTTCCGAGGGTACCTCCTCCGGAGATAGGGAGAACTACTCTCTTCCCTCTATCTTGCCCTTCTTCTTGCTTCGGAGGTGGCATAACATTGGCCACCGGAGGATGCCTTGCAGCATCAAAATTTTCTATCCGCGCCACAGCCTGGACCGGCTCCGAGCGCACTGCTGCTGCTGGACTTCGGTCGGTACTACCTCGACCCGAAGTTCTCTCCAAGTATTCTCCCCGAAGGGTAAGAATAGCCTTGCAGGTGTCAGTTGCATGGCTTCGATTCTCTCCATGAATACAGCAAAAAAAGGGTCTGGCCCTTACCAGCCGTCTTCCCTGGTGGCCTCCAGCCGCCGGACTTGTTCCCCGCAGGCTGTGGAACTCTTGGTGTAAACTTCTGCGGGGGTGCAATGTTTAAGACTTCAGAGCGAGGGTGCTTTTGCCCTCTTCTTCTATCATGTTGCACTTCGGGGACTGGTTCTTGCGGCTGAGCCGAAGTCTTCACCTCTGCTTTAACTTCTGTTAACACTGTCGAAGTAGCAGTAGTCCTCCGAAGCCAACCTTCTTCCGACTTCGAGTACTCCTCGAAGTACGACATCAACTGTGATACTGTAGTGATGCTCTTCCGATGCAATTTATCCAGAAGGCCTTTATGACTGACGCCTTCCCGAGCCGCATCAACCACCGAGGATGTGGACAGCCCCCGAATTTGCGACTTCGTGTGAGCGAAGCGCTTGAAGTACTGCCTCAATGTTTCTCCGGGGAGCTGTTTCACTTGGAAAAGGCTTCCTGTCGACATGGGGGGCACGAAGGTGCCCTGAAAGTTACTTATGAACTTCTTCTTCAACTGTAACCATGACGTGATTGATCCTGGTTTTAAAGACCAGAACCACCTCAACGCCACTCCTTGAAGGGCTAACGGGAAGCACTTCGCCATAGTTTCTCTGTCTCCGCCACTAGCCTCGATTGCTAGGGCATAAGAACGTGCAAACTCGCTGGGATCTTCATCTCCGGTATACTTGCAAAGCTTCGAAGCTTTGAACTTCGGATCGAAGCGAACCTTCTGAAGCTCGGGATGCAACGGAGATTCATTGTCGTAAGAAGCATTCTCCGAGGCTTCGGGATAATCAAGATCGTCGTCTTCGTGCACTTCAGGGATAGCTGGGGTGGCTTGAGGACGAAGCCTGTTCGCAGCCTCCTGTCGCCACCTTGCTACCTCGGCTTGAAGATTGGCCATTTGAGTGGCCATGTCTCCAAGGCTATCTTCATCTCCTCCGGAAGGACCTTCCGGGTCTTGAGAACTGGTATGATCAGTTCGAATCGGAATGGAGGGTGGCAGAGTGGCTCCGGGCGGTCGGAGTGTGGAAGGAGTTGGTGGAGAGGTTTCGTATCCTCGAGGGATAGAAGCCCCTTGCGGAGTTTGAGGTGGAGGGATAGTCGAAGACCCTCCGACTTCGACTGTGTCGAAGGGTATCTCTCCGGAGATCCGAGAGGACCTCCGAGTGGGATTACGAGGTGCGCTCCGCTTAGGAGGCATGATGCAAGAGGTTGGTAGAGAACGAAGTTTTTTGGACTAAGTTCCCCACGGACGGCGCCAACTGTTGGCGTAAAAGATTACGCTAACAGGTTTCTGTAGAAAAGAAACTAACAAACGAAGTGTTTGCGAAGCAAACTGTTCTAAGCCTCCGAAAGGATAATAACTTAGAATAGTTTGAAAGTGTGTATTGATTCACTTGTAATCGGTCCCTATTACAGGGTGAAATGGGGGGTATTTATAGGCCTAAACATTAAGGAAAAGACCTTTTTATCCCTCTATTACAACCGACATTAAGGAAACTATTCGGTTTCCTTAATAGGGCTAAAATGGTAAAAGACTAATCTAATAGGATAGAAGATAAGTCTTCCATCTTAGCTGGCAGAAAAGATCTTGAAGGGCTTTGGTTCGAAGACATACTTCGAATTAAAGCCTGCCTTCGGGCTTCGAACCAGGTTCCAAGCCACCTTCGAAGATGACCTTCGGACAATCTTCGAACTGGTTGGCTGTCTTCATACTGCTTTGGCAATAACCCTGAAGATGAGATATTTTCCCCCAACAAGCTTGATTCTCCATTCCTTTTCGGTCGGAGTTGGAGCGCCCAAAATCTTCTCCGAAGCCTTTACGATTTTCTCCGAAGTAATAGGGGCTGAAGAAGCTAAAAAATGAATCAAGTTAGTTTTTTCTTCGAATGAATATGCATAATACATGTTGTCTTCGAAGTTACCTGCAGGGCTTGAAGTCGAAGTGATTTTTCGGAGACCGCCTTCCGAATCCTCTTCGAAGATGATAGGCCAGTTGGCCATAAGCGGAGAAATTTGTAACCCAAGGAATTCTTCGGCTAAGTCTCGCATGCTCAACCTCCGACTAATCTTCTGAAGTAGGCTGAGGCGAGCTTCGAGCTGACCTTGGTCTGGATGCACTAGGGCTTCCTTCCGGAATTGGATTTCTTTCAGAGGTCCAGCTAGAGGATTGCTCGCCCCAACTTCGGCATAAAACCACCTCATGACCCAGTCGATATACCATCTTGCATTGATGGCCTTAGCAGGAAATTGAAGGGCGTATTCATCCTGAAGCCTGAAGTTAATGCTTCCGAAGGCTACTACCACTTTTTCACCTCCGGGGCCTACGAAGGTTTTTGGCTGACATGAAGCTCTGTGTAGCGCAGCGAAGATCTCTGCCCTCCCCTCACAGCCTTCGGCTCTCAACGCCCATTCGAAGATAGCCAAGCGAGCTACTGCGTTCGGAGACAGTTGAGGAAGGGTGACGTGAAATAAATCAAGTACCTCCACCAAGAAGTCCACTGCTGGAAGGCCTAAGCCGGCTTCGAAGAAGGCTTCGAAGACAACCACTTCTCCAGGCCTTGGCGACGGAATGAGTTCCTTTCCAGGCTTGCGGATCATGACTCTGGTACTAATCCTCCCTTCTACTGTGATCGCTAGGGATTCTCTTTTGCAGGTAGAAGGTCCCAATTGGAAAGATTGATGCAAATACTTCGATGATGGCGGGCAGAGACCTTGATCACCAACATTTTGGGGATTTCCCCCTCCTGCCGCCATGGATGTTGTTGCGGGTGTTGGAGATACCGTCGCCAACGCCGCAGCCGCCGCTGTTGCGACCGCCTGCTGTCGAGCCAAGGCCGAAGGAGCTCCAGAACTCTTGGTTTTCGCCATTGAAGTTACTGGGTTGCTTTGAAGGAAAAATGGAGGCTAGGGCTTCAAGGGCTCAAAGGGTTCAAAGGGTGTTTGTTTGCAAGGGAGCAGTGGAAAGGTAAACAGGAAAGTTCTAGGCCCTCTATTTATAGCCTAGACTTTGCATTTTTACCGTTAGTCCATGCCGTTTCGCATTCCTGCCCGTTACTTTTCTCCGAAATTAATGCATTCTGCAGTTTCCGTTAGAAGAAGAAAACTAACGGCTATTTCTTCTAAGTTTAAAAGGCTTTCGAACTTCCTGAATCAGTTCTAAGATAGTTCGAAAGTAATTGTCTTAAGACTGACTTGGAGTTTTATATCTTCGTACATTTCGGAGATGAATTAAAATTTAATAACCCCTATGCCTGGTTATTTTTTCTTCCGTATACCGCTCTCCTAACATTACAGGTTTAACGGAGAAGCGTATTCGAGGGGCTACTGTTGGGGGAAAATATCCCATCCTCAGGGTTATTACCGTAACAGCACAAAGGTAGATGATGAATTCGAAGGTTCCCAGGCGTCCATCTTCGAAGATGTCCTAAGTCAAGCTCGAAGTACGAAGATAGGCGTTGGTTCGGAGTAAATCTTCGAACTAAGGCACTTTGAGATCTTTTTTGCCAGCTAAGATGGAAGATTTATCTTTTATCCTATTAGATTAGTCTTTTACCATTTTAGCCCTATCAAGGGTACCGAATAGTTTCCACTATGTCGGTTGTAATAGAGGGGTAAATAGGTCTTTTCCTTAATATTTGGGCCTATAAATACCCCCCATTTTACCCTGTAATAGGGACCGAATACAAGTTATTCAATACACACATTCGAACTATTCTAAGTTGTTATCCTTTCGGAGGCTTAGAACAGTTCACTTCGCAAACACTTCGTTTGTTAGTTTCTATTCTACAGAAACCTGTTAGCGTAATCTTTTACGCCAACACCGTTCATCTAAATACACTAGACCACAGCACAGAATTCCCTACCAACGTCTGTTGGGAAAAGTTAACATATACCGACCGACAGTTAGTCAGTAAAACTAGCGACAAATTGTCGGTCGGCAATAATTACATATCATATCAGACTGTTGGTCGGCAAAGCTAATATTTTTATTGTCTAACAGCTGGTCGGCAATAGTGTTTTTACTGATGAACCGTTGGTCGGTAAATGTCGTCCGTCGGTAATGGGCTTAATTAGCGTGCGGCCCAAAATATTATTTCTCCCCGCGCGCGTGCAAACCTAGCCTTCGGCCGCAGCTTCGTCTTGCTTCCGCGCCGCCGTCCCGCATTTCCGCGCCCGCGCCGCCGTCCCACTTTCGCGCCCGCGCCGCCGTCCCCTTCCGCGCCCGCACTGCCGTCCCGCTGCCTCGCTCGCGCGGCCGCCGTCCCACTTCCGCGCCCGCGCCGCCGTCCCACTTCCGCGCCCGCGCCGCCGTCCCCTTCCGCGCCCGCACCGCCGTCCCGCTGCCTCGCTCGCGCGGCCGCCGTCCCACTTCCGCGCCCGCGCCGCCGTCCCACTTCCGCGCCCGCGCCGCCGTCCCCTTCCGCGCCCGCACCGCCGTCCCGCTGCCTCGCCCACGCGGCCGCCGTCCTGCTTCCGCGCCACCGTCCCATTCCGCGCCCGCGCCGCCGTCCTGCTTCCGCTCCCGCGCGGCCGTCGTCCTGCTTCCGCGCCGCCGTCCCCCTTCCGCGCCCGCGCCGCCGTCCCCCTTCCGCGCCCGCTGCCTTCTGCTTCCGTGCCCGCGCCGCCATCCCGCGGCCACGCCGTCGTCCGCTTCCATCCCAGGTGAGGCCACTCCCTTCCTCTCTTGTGTTTGTATTGCTTGATGTAATCAGAAGATATAACTGTAAGGTTCTTTGAGACTGATTTGTATGAGAAATAGTTTCAATATAGTCTTCTCATGCTGTGAACAGTGTTCTGTTATATATTCAGTGTTGAATTTTTGCTGCTGTGTTTTACTGCTCAAACATCAAGAAGTGTATGAATTGCATGTGAGATTAATTTGAAGAAGGTTATTTGTTCTCTACAAACTATTTTGCTCCTTTGAAAATTATATTACAGTGAATAGTGTTCTGAATTTTTACAACGCTGAATTTACTTCAGCAAGTGTGTTGTTGATTCAAGATTCATATTTCATATCAGTTTCTGAACTTGTGTTGCTGAGCTGTTGAGAAATATGGCAATCTGAAATTATATTTATCAATTACTTTGTGCTGATTTCAGTATTTACTATTCATTGTCTGAAAATTGACTCTAGTTCTAGATTCTGTTGTGAAATTGAGTAAACAGTCCTGAATATAAATTGAGTTGACTTCAAATGGATGTGAGACTGAAATTGACAAACTGAATCAGTAAATAACAAACTCACCTTGCTGAATTTCAGAGTACTGTTCACCATTTGAAAAATCTCTATTCTGAATTTGGTTGATTATGGTTGTGAATTGTGTGATTCCATATTGTAAGATTCGATACTTTTTGTACTAAGCATTAGTGATTCCGATTGTTTGTAGCTATTTTATCTAAATTGTCCAATCTTGTACTAAGCATCAGTTAAAGTTCAATCTTGTTAATGTCACCCATGTGATGCCATGAGTTCAATCATTTTAACAGGAGTCACTAGAAATTATAAGTGTGTGGCTAGCATGGATAAAAGTTGGATGGATGCGCCTAGGTACAACACATCATTTTTCACAATTTATGAGTTGCTAAAACTTGCTGAAATTAGATGCAACATGTATTTTAATTTCTTCAATGGATTCATTTAGGCATACAGAGGAGTATTTACAAGGGCTTACCAGATTCCTAGGCTATGCATTTAGTAAATCATCAGTCGAGGACAAAATATTATGTCCTTGCAAAAGATGTGTCAACTCCTACTGGAGAGAAGAAACGAAAGTTCGTGAGCACCTGGTATGTGAGGGATTTGTAGAAGGATATAGGCACTGGATGTTTCATGGGGAACGTGGATCTTCTTCCACAGAACCATCACATTGTGATGAGGTCGATGAGAGGAATGAGGGTGATGATATTTCAGATTTGCTTAGAGACCTAGCAGGTGGTTTAGATGACAAGGGAGATTTTGAAGATGATTGTGTTTCGGGTCAGGATAATGCTTATTTAGAATCTCTTCATAACTTGGAAGCTGAAGCTGGACAAGATCTATATCCAGGCTGTAAGAATTTCTCAAAGCTTCGTTTTGTAGTGAGGTTGCTTCATACCAAATTGCTTGGAGGGTGGTCCGATAAAAGTTTTAATCTCCTGTTAGATCTATTAAAAGATGCTTACCATGAGTCCTCAATACCTAGAAACTACAATGAAGCCAAAAAACTAGTTAAGTGCCTTGGACTTGGGTATGTTAATATCCATGCATGTGAAAATGATTGTATTCTGTTTTGGAAGGACAATGCCGATGCCAATTCATGCCCAAGATGTACTGCTTCACGATGGAAATCTGAAAGGAAGAGTGCAGATGGTAAACGTGTTCACAAGGCTCCTAAGAAGGTTCTTCGCTACTTTCCAATAAAGAAAAGGCTTCAGAGGTTGTTTGTGTGCTCTAGAACCGCAGCTCACACAAGATGGCATGCGGAAGAGCGCACACAAGATGGTTTGGTTAGGCATCCAGCAGATTCTCTCATGTGGAAAGACTTTGATGAAAAACATCCAGAGTTTGCTAAAGAAAGTCGGAATATTAGGCTTGCACTTGGAACGGACGGTTTCAATCCATTTAGGTCCATGAATGTGAACTATAGTATTTGGCCTGTCATATTGATTCCTTACAACTTTCCACCTTGGATGGTTATGAAGCAGCCAAATTTTATTCTATCATTGTTGATTCCAGGTCGAAATGCTCCTGGTAGTGATATTGATGTCTATTTCGAGCCTCTAGTTGATGATATGCTGGATATGTTTCTTCATGGGGTGAGGACCTATGATGCTTCGAGGGGGGAGTATTTTCAATTGCGTGCTTCCATACTATGCACAATTACTGACTTCCCAGGTCTTGGATATGTGGCAGCATGTGTAACCTCAGGAGCAGGAGCTTGCCCAGAATGCCACACTTATACATGTTCTCTTAGGCTGAAAAATGGTAGCAAGACTTGTTATATGATGCATCGAAGATTTTTAGATGCAAATCACAGCTTGAGAGAAGACATCAAGTCATTTGATGGTGTCACAGAATATGAGACAGCACCCATTCCACTTTCCGGTGATGAAATCTTAGCGTTGACAGAAAATATTCAAACCATCTTTGGGAAGGATCCTAAAGGGAAGAAGCCTAGAACTAAGAGACGCAAGGATGGTGATCCATTGACCATATGGAAGAGAAAGTCTATTTGGTTTAAGCTTCCATATTGGAAGGATTTGTTGCTACGTCATAACTTTGATATCATGCACATAGAGAAAAACGTGTGTGATAATATAATTAACACATTGTTAGGCGTCGATGGAAAAAGTAAGGATAATATGAATTCTCGACTGGACCTTCAAGCATTAGGTATTAGAAAGGATCTTCATCCCATTGAATATGATGATAAGGTTTTTTTGCCGCCAGCACCATACACAATGGGACCTAACGAGCAGAGGACATTTTGTGAAGTAATTAAAGGTGTTAGGTTTCCTGATGGTTATGCATCGGACATAAGGCGAAATGTGCATGTTAAGGAGAGAAAGATAATTGGGTTAAAGAGTCATGACAATCACAGACTCATGCAGGACTTATTGCCACTTGCTGTGAGACGAACATTGCCAGCAAGAGTGAGTGCGGTACTGATTCGTGTAAGCAATTTTTTCAAGCAAATGTACGCACCGGTTATTCGCATAAGTGACATGCAAAAATTAAAGGCCGAAATAGCTGAGACCTTGAGCCTTCTTGAGACTATATTCCTCCCATCTTTTTTTGATATCATGTTGCATTTGATGGTTCATCTTCCAGCCCAAGCGATGATCGCTGGTCCCGTTCATTTTCGCAGCATGTGGCCTATAGAGAGGTACTTTCTAGTATTATTTAAGCAGTTCAATAATTTATTTTATAACTCAACTTATTCTTGGTTATGTATACATAATTGAAGGTTTTTAGGCAAGCTTAAGGGATATGTCCATACTAGAAGTCATCCAGAAGGATCTATCGCAGAGGGCTATTTGTTTGACGAGAGCTTGACATTTTGCTCTCGCTATCTAGATGGCGAGACTCGTTTTAATCGAAGAGCTAGGAATGATGAAGTTTTGGATATGGAAATTGGTGATACAAGTCCTTTCTTCTGCAACATTGGTAGAGGGTTGGCTGGCAAGTCTGTTGTCATGTTAGATGACAAAACTTGGATTCAAGCCCACAGATATGTTTTATTCAACTATGACAACATAGAACCATACTTAAAGTAAGTTATCTCTGTTGTTTAGGCTATAAGTTTATTTCTCTCCTGTTGGGTGATAAATTCAACCTTTGCAGCAAGCATCTTGAGTATCTTTCATCTATTGGTCTACGAAGTCGACGAGAAATCAACCGTGTGCATTATGAGACCTTTCATGAGTGGTTTAAATTGCACGTAAGTAGGCACATGGATTTGTCAGTGTTCTATACATATAATTAGTATCTAGTGTAACAATAGCATTTGATAATCACAGGTGGAAGAAATGGGTGACGAAGCACCACAAGAGATAAAAATATTAGCAAAAGAGGCAAACGTGGTGGCGGTCAAGTACAGTAGCTACACTATAAATGGGAAAAAATTTCATACACACTCATATGACGAGGGTCGGCCGGTTCAAAGTAGTGGAGTGGCTCTTGTTGCACAAACCACATCCTTCGAAAAAGGAAATGGTGACAATTTCAGTATAGGAAACAAGACATATTATGGTATTATAAAGGAAATTCTTGAGCTGAACTATCAACATGAAGGAAAAGTAGTGTTGTTCAAATGTGACTGGGTTGATAATCGCGTACAAGACAAATGGGTAAAGACCGATCAGTTTCATATCACTAGTGTGAATTTTAAACATCTGTTTAATACTGGTGAGAAGATATCGGATGAGCCTTTTATTTTAGCTTCACAAGCAACCCAGGTTTACTATGTTCAAGATCCCATCGATGTTGACTGGTCAGCTATCGTTAAGCCCTCACTATATGACATAAATGAGGCTGGAGATGAAAATATAGAGCCCAATGAGGTTTTACGTGAGACATTCTCACCTGATCCACATAATAGTATACATGTGAGTGTCGCCGATGGATGCATTGGTTCTGCTAGGACAGATATAGATGGATTAGTTGTTAATGCAAGTGATATTAAAAAAAGTAAGTTTTAAGTCTTGTATTTAGTTTTTCTCATGTTTTCAACTGTTATCGACATACTCTTACATTGTATTCTTTTCAGGAGAAAAAATAGCAAGCGGAAGAGGAAGGAGTAAAGATGGTGGGGTCACGGAGGAAGAACTAAGAGCACTTGAGTGTGAACTAGCAAGGACTAGGCGAATAGAAGAAAATGAAAAAAGATTGGCAGTGGTACGCCAAAAAGAGATGCGCTTCAAGCAGAATTTACAAGAAGTCAACCAACAAAAAAGAAAGCAATAGTATGTTTACATGTGCAAGTGTTAAATTTGCTACACTATCTATTTCACTCATTCATGATGACTTTGTGTAGGCATCGTCCAACGCACCTCAAACTACAAATGAAAGACGTGTTTTGAGGTCTAGTGCAAGAACAAACGATGATCATGAAGATCTTGCGCACCAGTCTTCCAAAGGTATTTACATGATGTTATACTTGTTTGTTATTTTAGCCTCATGTCAATAGGTAGAACTGTTAATAATTATGTGTATTTTCTTGGGATGAAGAGATTACTACTGTCCCTGATGATGATGAAGACAAAGGTGGAAGAAAAATTACTAAAAAGCGTAACATATATGCAAGACGAAACAAAGATAAAATCAAAATTTCACTTAATGAGCATGGTCAACCTGTTGGGCCAAATGCAACTGAATTTGCCAATTTCATTGGTACTTTAGTGAGAAAGCATATACCACCAGCAGTGTTGGATTGGAGAGATATCAATGAGGCCATGAAGTTGTTAGTGTGGGAAGACTTACGGGTATTGCACTACAACTTATATTCTCTTGTTTAATGTCTTGTTGTTTAATGTTATGTAGCTAACATTCATCATTTGTCATTTGAATAGGCATACTATGAGCTAGATTCAACTGCTTTGAGATATGTCTATAACACTTCACACACAAAATGGAAGGAATGGAAGTCAGATTTAAGGAGGGCAAGGTTTGATCCTGCATTGAGCGATGAAGAACTTATGAAAAGACGTGACAAGAGAGTTGGTGAAACTGATTGGGCGACTCTTATTAGCTATTGGAGATCTCCAGAATTTGAAGTAAGTCATCTTGCCATATTAGCTATTGGAGATCTTATAATTATATTTATTTCTCTTATAGGCCCGTAGTGCTAGAGCCAAAGAGAACCGCGCCAAATCGACGGTGTCCCATACAACCGGCAGCAAGAGTTATGCCCGTGTTAGCCATGAGATGGTAAAGACAATTACCTCTCTTAGTTGTGGTACATTACTCTTTTTAAAGACTGGTACATATTACGAACATCAAATGCTTGTAGGCCGAGGAACTTGGGCATGTCCCTCGAAGAGATGAAGTTTATATCAAAACACATACGCGAAAGAGTGGCGAGCATTTGCCACATGCAGCACCAATTATTGTAAGTCTTTTATGCCACAAAGCCATTACTTAGAGATTGTACAAGACCAACATATATTATAAAGTAAAGACAATATGTTTTGCAGAAACAACTCACTGAAGCAGCTGCAAACCATCCTGAGTGGAAGGAAAATAGTATTCAAGATGGTGATCTTTATGCACAAGTTTGTGGAATGAAGGAGCCAAGGGGTCGTGTCCGTCTATTAGGTCAAGGGCCAACTCCTCAAGATGTGGGCACACCGGGTACACGGGGTAAAATGACCACAAGGTTACTAGTGGAAATTGAAGCACGTCGAGAAGCTGAAAAACGCATGGACAAAATGCAAGAACAGATGCAACAAATGCAACAACAATTGTACCAGTTGATGTCAATGTCACAAGGAGGGCTTAATGTGGATACTCCTATCTCGCAACATGGTTCAAATTCTCGGCAGGTCAAGGACCAAATCCATATCTATTAATTGCATTAATTATTCATCTTTCATGTAATAGTCTAATAATACACTGATTTGGTATAGAACTCAAGAGGTGGCCATGAAGAAGAGAATGATAACACGGTTGGGGTTGAAGAAGATGATGACGAAGAGACCTTTGTGCGTAGAAGAGTTATTACAAGGGTTTCCTCAACCCACCAAGATGAAAGCCTCGTAATCTTATCATCCTTACCTACATATTTAAATACCTTTTGTTTCCATATTTCTGAGTTAAATGTTTTCAGATTGGTACGGATGTGCTTCTATATGCTTGGACTGGTCCTGAAACTCCTGTTGCTAAAGCAACAATTATATCAGTTGATGAAGACACTATTGTTGGCGGAGATCCTCTTGGGAAGGAGTGTTACGAGGTTATTGTTAATGTTTCTATTAGAAGAGATTCTACATTGCCTTATCAATATGATGGTTTACGATATGTCGGTGATGCCGTCACAAGGTCCATTGCATGGCCATCTAGCAAGGTAATCACCAAACCACGTTTCTTCTCTACTTTGTTTGATTATTTGGTGTATGATTTCTGACTAGTGATGATTTTGATAGATCAAGCCCTACAAGCCAGGCGCGTCAACCTCCACCCGTAGCCGTGCGTCTGCATAAGCATCCAGGTCATGAGGGAAGAGGAGCATGCATGGCCATCTAGCAAGGTAATCACCAAACATTAGAAGATAAGACATAAATATTTAATAATCAAATGTTCTCAAATATATTTAGACCATGTTGACTTAGAGAACATAATGACTTTTTTAATATTGAAAATCTGAAAACATCAAAGCGCTGTATGTTGTGGTCTAGTGTGGATTAAAACAATCTGATTCAGGTTTGATCCACCCTTTCACTATTCATCAACAAAACTGTTTCAGTTTTCAGTATCGTATGATTTTAGAAAAGGTTCAGGAAATGCTGGTACTGGATTCCGTTTGCTGATTTCTAAATTGTTTCATGATTGAATTCTGATCTGGTTGGACTATGGTTAACTGCTAAAGAATGTTCATCAAGAGTTGAAACCTGTTTTACAGATTTGATATAGTCCTCAAGAAAATTTTTACCTTCACTCTGAAGCTCTCTGAATTTTCAGAATTGGATTGTCCAGGATTTGTTTAGCTATGTATATTGTGTGCATTGAAACTAAATACCACACCTACTCATCTCCTCCCATAACTAAGCAAAACTGATTATATATCCTCCTGATCAATTAGTGGAGTTCACTGTACCAGCTAGCTGATCACTCCCCAGAAATCATGCTAGCTGATTTCAGGGTGATTAGTGCTCCTGACTTGAAGTATGTAAACTAATTACTAGTGATTAGTGTCTGTCGAGATTGGAGTTTCACATCATCACATGGATGCACACATTGCTAGGATCAAGATTGAGGAGTGACTCAAGTGCGCACACTAACGATTATGGTCTTTATAGAAATACTGAAATTATCAGACAGCTCAAGTATAGATTGTTGTTAATCTGATTTTAGTTTAGCTGCTAAAGTTGTCTGTTCTGCACTGTTTTTGTAGTTTATTCATGTGTTACAAGTTGAAATCCGTTCTGTCTGATCTGATTTAAGTGCTGAAAAGTACTCTTCAGGTATTGATCTTTGTTCACAGATGAAAGCCAGCTATTGAGTTCATCTTTATCACTTGAACTCGATCTGAAGTTCACTGAAATAACTCCTGATCAGAAACAGTGCACTATAATTAGATTTCAGATTTGTTATAGTCTGGTTAAGTACTGATGAGGTTGCAATGTGAATGAAATGGTTGAATTGAAATGATTGATATGACAGCAGGTGCTCCCCAGAATATAAAGGCTAATAGTGCTTTTAGTCTTAGAAATTCCCACAACCACATATATTCTTCTCTCAGATTTTTCAATTTCTTAAGGTATTGAATATCCCAAGCTTGAAGTTTTAGGATCTTCATGCTTCTTAGAACTTCTTAGATCTCCAAAGAACATAAGTTGCTAGTGAAATCTGTATAGGCATCATGAAAACCATGTTCAAGTACCATGCAACATTAACAATCTTTTCGATATCAACATTCATATAGTTAATTATCTCCCCTGAGGTGTGTTAGTGCTAATTATGATTTATTTTAATTAACTATGCTTTATATTAGATTTGTAATAAATCTATTGACATGGTTTATCTTATTGACATGTTTTGTAGGAAGGAAAAATGCAAGCTACCATTTTGGGGGCGAATGGATTAGTAGCTTTTTTGATTAATGTATGTTGTGGTAGACGACCTTCTAGCTATTCTTTGGGATCATCAAGGCCGAGTATTTTCTGAACTTGTTATGGATGATTATGACTTTCACACTAAGTGGTGGATGAACTTGTATTTTTTAGTAATCAATACAATTAAAAGATCGTGTATGGTTGACTATCAATTCTTCGTTTAATTATGGTCAGTTCCAAACATATAAATATATATTTGATTTCTATCGAATGTTCACTTATGTTTTGAGAGATGATTGGTTGGCAATAGGCTATGAGAGTTCAAGTGTTGGTCGGTAAAATTTCACACTGTCAGACTGTTGGTCGGGAAAGATTTATTATTTAGCCGTAGAAAGTTGGTCGGTAATAGTCCATCGTCTGACTGTTGGTCGGTAAAAGATTTTGAGCTATGCCTACTGACAGTCGGTCGGTAAAAGATTTTGAGCTATGCCTACTGACAGTTGGTCGGTAAAAGTATAGTGTCCAACCGTCGGTCGGGAAAGAAACGTCGGTCGGGAAAGAATTTGTTGGTCGGTAAAAGTTTTTATCCCCCACCAACAGTTGGTCGGCAAAAAAATGTTGGTCGGGAAAGAGCTTTGCCTACCGAACTTTCAGTGACTGACAAGGTTGGTCGGGAAAACTCTTTCCCGACCAACATTCGGTCGCTAAAAGTGGTTTTCCCTACCAACTTATCTGTAGGGAATTCTATGCTGTGGTGTAGTGATAAAGCATGTCCGATTCTTTGATATATTATTATGATCATCGTGACTAGCTACTGTCTCAATTAGGTCCGATCTAGTTATTGTGATGATTTTCATGATATAGATTTGTTATTTGGCATGTCTTATTTATTTCCGTCGAAGTACAAGCCGATGGGTTATCCTCGATTCCATGATACATCTTATAAGTCATCGGAAAGGCATCCATCGGCCTGCGCGATTCATTGTTCATCTTATCGGCCGATGGCACACTCGCCTAATCACTTCACCTCATGTCATCGACCTCATGGACGATCAGCATGATATTCCACGAATATCCCATCCTCATCGCGATCATCGACTTGATAGCCGATAGGCCATGCTACTAATGTCGTACTTTCTATTCTCTTATTAGTTGCAGGGTCAAGCTGATTGTCACGCCTTGAACCCTTCTTCTAAGAACGTAGGACCTGCACTAGAGTGAAGCAGATCTCCCACGCCACGCGTGTGTCAAAGTGTGACAAAAAAACTCACCAACATTACTCAATGTTCATCCTAAGAATGTACAATGTTCAATGCCTAAGACTTATCCTGCTAGTGCTAGTCCTAGAAGATCATATAAGTATTCTCCATCAATGGTATTAGAGCGGGTTCTAGGGTTCTACACTAGCTAGGATTTTGGTTTGGGATCACCATGATTCGATGCCATTCTCTGTGCTAAGAACTCCCGCACTAAGAACACCTAAGTTTCTCCGAAGGAAAACCTCTAAGTCCTCCTCTGTTTATCCCCGTAAGACTCTTGAGGAACCCTAAGAATCGCTCTTAGAAACCCTAAGAAAACCTGAATTAAATCTATGCAAACCCTCAGAACCCCGTACTAAGAATAGGAAAGGCTTTGACAAAATCAGAAATCAAATCAGGAACTCAGATTAGAAACACCAAAAATGGAAGGGCACTAGGGTTAGGGTTTTTAACCCAAAACCTAAACCAAGAATTAAGAGCGCTGGGAGGATAAATCTAACTTGGCGCATGCCGGATCTGTCCTCGCTAGAGCTTGAGATGAAGACCTCGAGTCATCGCCACTCATCGCTACCAATTCGGTGGGCACCCTAGCAGGTTCGGTTGAGCCGCCGCGGCCGTGGAACGGCTCGTCGGAGGCTCCCTCACCCTTGTGTGATAGGGCGCTCCAGCGAGTGTTTCCGTCGGTGGCTCTCTGGCCACGCCACCTTGTAGGACCGAAAGTAGCGACCAGAGGGGGGGGTGAATGGGCGCCTAAAAAATTTCTTACTAAACTATATACTTGTCCCAACACTCAAACAAACTTAACCAAGCACAATATTAGTAGAGCAAATTACTGGAACTAAAGTTGTCTAGTCTAAAAATGACCGGTGTCTTAATTGAAAGGATATTAAAGATAAGCCAAATAAAATTACCGCAGTAAATAAAAACACCTAGATAAATCTCAAAATATAAATATTTCAGTCTATAAATAAATTACTAATCAAATGAATAAAACATGGATCATTAAAAATTAATTCAGAATTAAACCGAAAATATTGCACATAAAACTAGAAAAATATAACTACGACTAATAAATTTTTCTTTTCTTTTTATATGAGCAGATTAAACAGATAAAAAATAATACGAGATAACTAAAAAGAATTTAACAGATTAAAAATTTAACGACGAGATTAATTTTTTAATTAAGAACAGATAACTACGAGATTATTAACTAAACTTAGTCTACCTAAAAAATAGGAGATTAAATCTACTTACCTGCATGCCGTCACTGCGCGCAGAAGATCCTCCGCCGAAAATTGCTGCCACTCGTCGTAGATCCCGTGTGCACGCCGGCCGGAGCACTGTTTCTGCAGCAATAAAAATACTTACGCCGTGGGGAGGGAATCCTGCTGTGGGGCCCGCTGGAATCTTTGGCTGCTGCGCCTCCCTACCGCAGCCAGGCTGTTGTGCCTGTTGCACAGCAAAACGCAGGGACGACTTGCCTCCTGCTGCTGGAAATCACGCCGGCTCAAGAAGCAAAAGATGTTGCCGCTGACGCTGTCCGTGGGCCCCGCGACCAGAATAAAGCTGCTTGCGTCTAAGTCTGTAGTCTTCCGCCGCGTGTGCCAAAGACTTCTGGCGGTGCATAGATTTCCTCGGCCCGTGTGCTGTCAAAGTCATCGTGGAGAACTCGCCGCAAGAAATCTCACCGTGGGAGAAACAAAGACTTTCACCGGTGACGAACAGGAAGAAAACTGTGGCTAACCGAAAAACTTGATGGACTGTAGATTGATCTTTGGAATAATAAAAAAATAACAGTCATCCTATCCCCAGGGGGTAGGGGCCTATTTATAGGCGACTCCTAATACATGAAAAAACTAATTTACCCCTAGGGTAAATTAACACTGACTCTAAAATAAATTCCGAAAATCCTAAAATACCCTTGGAAAAATCAACTGACACAAATAAAAATATTCTAGACTTAAAAACTAAATAGTAATATCCTAAAAACAAAATAATCATAGGTTGTCAGTTTTGCGCCGAAATTGACAAAGCGTCCACCGTCTTCTCACCGGGTACCCGGATTAGGCCGACCCGACCCCGCAACTTCCTCATCCCGGCAATCGCTCGCCGCCCGTGTACCTGAGTCAAACCCAGTTAACAGACTGGTGGATCATCTGCCGCTCCTAGCCCATGTACCCGGATTGGGCCAGCCTAACTCCGCGGCTCCTCTGCCCGGCCGTCGCTCGCTGCCCGTGTACCTAAGTCACACGCGCCTCAGACACGGCAGGTCTTCATGTCTCTTACTTTGACTTCCGTTGACAATCACTCATCACATCTGTAGTATAAAACCCATGTTCTTCAACATGGTTTCTCGATCTCCCCCTTGATGAGTGCATTGTCAACACCCTCTTCAGCTCATCTTCAGAACCTGCAAAACATGTGGAAACAGGAAAACAAAGACAAAAGAAAATAGAAGAAAGAAAATAAAAGTTTAACCCTAATGACCAAAAGCCAAACAGAAGCAAGAAACTAGTCATTATGGTTAACCAAAAATAAAGACTCAAAAACAATTGCGATCTCAGAACTACCAACAAGGATAATAGAATAAAGGCAAAAGACTGAAATACCCTGACAGAGAAAGCAAAAAAACCTTAAACTCCAAAATTTCTCCCCCTTGTTGACAATTGGACTCATCAAGTGAGACAAAATGCACTCTAAAGAGACGTAGACACAAACTCCCCCTGAAATGCAGCTCCCCCTCAAAATATGCCATGAATGCAGATGGGGTGCAGGTGGAGTGTGAAAAGCATGCTTCTTAGATATGATTAACTGCAATTACAACATCTAACAGGTATAGCGAAAGATATACTGTCTAAGATACATGACATGATCAGTGCAACAAATAATATCTAAAGAGAGTCATTAGCATGCATTTTTCGATTTTTGCAAACAAAAGCATCACCATATTTTCTAGTTGACAAGCAAATTAAAGCATGAGATGCAAAAGCTAACTGATATCTACCAAGATAAGCATTGTCCATAGCAAAGTGCTTCAGCAAACTTGTCATCTTTTAATTTTTCAGACTTTTTCTTTTTCCTTTTTAATATATATTTTTTTGTCAGGGGTTGTTTGCATGTCAAACCTTATGCTAACCGACCAAGTCAAGCCTAGGCCAGAACTGGACCATCATAAGCTTAAGACATTGGTCTTGGCTTACATTACACCATCCTACTTCATACCAAAGTGTTATGATAAGCAGTCCAGAACAATGCAATGCGACAAATCAAACCTACCTGGATCTTTTCTAATAATCATAAAAATGCATAAATTTTTCATTTTTCTGAATTTTTTATCAATTTTTTTATAACACATTTTTCATATTTAAAGCATATATGTTGGTGCGACGGATCGAACCAGCAGGTTTTCTTAGTGGAAGATGGGAGTAGTGTATTCAATGCTCTTCTGAGCCTGTCCCTTACAACTGTGGTTGGGGGGTATTTATAAGGCGCCCCGCCCAGAGGCCAAGCGCCTCTGGAACGCCAACGACTACCCGGCCGACCGCCGGACAACAGTACAGACAAAACAGACTATATACAGTACAGACAAGAAGATTCGACTCTGACAGCGTATCAGCCGTGTCGGACGCTGCCTGCGCCGCCCGACACGGGCCAGAGGATCGTGATCCTGTCCCCCTGTACGTCAGCCTCGTCCTTTTCCCGCCAATGCTCTCTTCAGGTTCGCTACTGCGGCCGAGGGAGAGGCCCTCGGCGATTTCTTACTGGAAGGCGGTCTCCGACAACCTTCTTCCGGAGGACGGCCTCCGGCGGCCTTCTCCCGGAGGGCGGCCTCCGGCAACCTTCTCCCGGGGGGCGGCCTCCGGCAGCCTCCTCCCGAGGGGCGGCCTCCGGCGGCCTTCTCCCGGGGGTGGTCTCCGGCAGCCTTCTCCCGGAGGGCGGCCTCCGGCAGCCTTCTCCCGGGGGGTGGCCTCCGGCGGCCTTCTCCCGGGGGGTGGTCCCCAGTATTCTTGGCTTCAAATCTCCAGGCGGTGGGCCCCCCTGGCCATTGGGATTATCTCCCCCAACAGTAGCCCCTCGCTTCTTTCCTCCCGGGAGCCCTGCGTTGAGGGAGGGTGGAAGCGCACGTGATAATTCCGATAACCTTCATGAGGACGAAACTTACATTTAAGTGCCGGGCTTGGCCAGAGAGCGACTCCCTTCGACGGATATGGAGGGACCCCGGGCGGGCAAGTGCGGCCGGACTGGAGGTGGGGGTCCACTTGAAATCCTGCAATAAGAGGAGGTGGAAGCGCACAAGATAATCTTGATAATTCTCACTGGCGCGTACCTTGCTTGAGGTGCCGAATCCACCGCGGCGCGGAGGGGCGCCGGGGTGTGGAGGCGAGAGACCGAGGGGCTCCGATTCCGAGGGGCCGGACGGGCGCCGCCGCAAGTAATTAATGCACGTGCAGATGGCATCGAGGAGGCGGGCCGCTGGGAGGCTGCCACCGCGCCCCGATGCGCCAGCCGGCCTTAAATGCAGCGTCGCGCAATCCGCCGCGTTCACACGCTAACTGGATCGGGGAGGGGAACCGTCGGTCTCGCAACAGAATATAACCCCCTGGTGGTTCCCCCTTCAATCGCCCATACGCGCTAACTCTAGCCACTCGAGCCGCCATTCAACCTGCCCCCAGAGCTCGGCATTCCCTTCCTCTGTTCTTCAAGAAAAGCGAGGAACGCTGCCCCTGCCATGGCGATGGATCCGCGCTTCTTGCAACGCCAGATGGCGGCGGCAGCGGCGGCGACAGCGACCGACACGTCAGAGGTGCGCGGCGCGCGCGATCTCCGCCCCGCTTCTGAGCGATTCCGAGACCAAACCTTGGAGCTCGGGCCATCCGCGTGCACCGAAGCCTCGATCGAGCAAGCGACCAGGAGTCGTCTCAGTCCAGAGACGCCAGCAAGGAGGCCGGGCCCGGAGATGGCCCCGCAGCCGCGGGAAGGCGAGGTCGTCGTTTTTGAAGCCTTCTTCGACGCGGGCCTGGGATTCCCCGCCTCAGAGCTCCTCGCTGGGGTGCTGGACGCGTTCCATCTGGAACACCCGCAGCTGTCTCCCAACGCCGTGGCCCGCCTCACCATCTTTGAATGGGCCATGCGCGCCGAAGGCTGCGAGGGGAGGGCAGAGGTCTTCGCGGAGATGCACGAAGCCCTCTGCCAACCGAAGAAAAAGGGAGACCGGGTGCTGGCCTTCGGGAGTATCAACTTCCAGCTCCGGAGGAGATACGCGGACTCCTTCCCGGCGAAGGCCACCAACGAGAGGTGGTATTCGAAGTGGGTGAACCGGTGGTTCTACGTCCGCGTAGGGCTCGCCTCCGGCTTGGCCGGGATCCCACGCCATATCTGGTTCCGGAGAGAGGCACGCATCGAGGCCAACGCCGGGACGATTTCCGCGAGGGTGCAACTTCTCCAGATCGTCGCCCGCCGGATGAGCATGCGGGACTTGGCGGAAGAGTTCGTGGCCCTCGAGATCCCTCCGCTGAAGGAGGAGTGGCCCGCCTCGCTCCGGAGCAGCCGAGACAAATCGATGCCTTCGGAGCTCTCCCGCTAGCTCGGTAAGTGCCACTTCTTAGTTGCTTCTGTCCTTGCTTTTCCTGCCCGAGGAGTACCCCGGTCCTGACGAAGAGATGCAGGATCGCTCATCGCCCGGACGCCCGAGGAAGTCACCCGTCTGGCGGAGAGGATTCTCGGGGTCCCAACCGCAGCCGAACGGGCCCGCCGGCTGGAGCTGGTGGGCTCATGGGAGCATTTCAACAGGGTGTGGGGGGGCGCTCGAGCTCACGCCCCCGCCCCTTCCGGAGGGCGAGGTCCTTCGGGACGTCTCGAAAAGGAAGGCGAGCGACGCCGACGGTGGCCTTTCTCCGGGCTGCTCGAAGAAGAAGAGGATAGTGAAGGGGCCGAGGCATATGTCTCCGGGACCATCTTCGGCCTCTCACTCCGAAGGAGGGGGCTCCAGCGAGGGGGCCCAATCAGAGTCAGGAGACCCTCCGGCGATCCCAGTTCCGACCCCGTCGGTCCGGCCGGACGCTAGAAGAAGTGAAGATGCTCCCCCTCGCGCAAACCCAACGGAGCCCGCGCCGGGGGCCGGACAAGGGGTGCGCACCGCCGAAGCAACGCCACTCCCCGGAACCGCTTCCTCGGCTGCCCCCGTTTCGGCGGGGGGCTCCGCGGGCTCATTCGAGAGCAGGGCCACGGACAGCTTGGACCGCGGGGGCTTAGACGACCCGCTTGGCGCCATCGAGAAGAGCGCCGACAAGGAGGCCGAACTGGCCGCTGTGGTTGCGAGCTCTCCGCCGAACTCCATTGACAACCTTTTCTATCGCCCAAGCTCGTCGGGCCACCTCCAACCCCCGGAATGCCCTGGCGACGCTACGGATGCAGGTATAGTAACTTAGCCACACTTCTCCATGCGCCAGGGGCCTTTTCCGCTTTTAACTCTTGTTCACTCGCGCAGACACACCGGTCGGAGGCATGGAGCCCGTCGCCCCGTACCCCGCAGATGCCCCGGACGCGAGGTCCGAAGCCCCTGTCGCCGCGAGGAGGGCCTCGGGCTCGCGGGACGAGGCGGACTCCCGGAGCATCGAAACGGCCCCTCAGGAGTCAGCCGGGGACGCCGAGGTCCGGCCTCGGCCTCCCATCGATCGTCGAATCGCGCAAGGCTCCGTGCCGCTCTTGCACCCTTTCTTAGCGGACGGCGAGGACTTCGCGCTCAAGGTGGCCTCGGTCCACGACTGTTACCTGCGGCTGCGGGAGGCTCCGGTGATAGGCGAGCTGGGGCTATCAGATGGCGTGGACCTCGGGAGGGCCATCGAGACGGCAGCGGGCCAGGTACTTCCTCGGACATACCCTCCGCTCTCTCAGCAACCCTTCTGACCACCTTTTCGTATACAGGTGATAGCACTGGCGCAGGGGCAGTTGTCTGCCTTGCTCGCCGAGCGCCAACAACACGAGGCGTACGCCGTGGAGCTCGCGACCCGGGTGGCTAACGCGGAGAGGCTAGCCTGCGAGCGGTCGTCGGAGGTTGAGGCCCTTCGACTTCAGGCGTCGTGGATCGAGGCGTTGGAGGCCCAAGCGGTGGAGGTGGACTCCCTCAGGGCCCGCGTCGAAGAGTTGGACGGTCTCCGGGCCCGGGCCGCCCGCGCCGACGAGTTGGAAGCGGAGGTCGACGCCCTCCGAACCCGAACTGCCGAAGCGGAGGTACTCCGATCCTGGGCCGCGGAAGCAGAGCGGCTCGAAGGGGAGGTGTCCCGGCTTCTGGCCCAGGCCGCGGAGGCGGCAACCAAGGTCGAGACCCTCGAGGCCCGGGTGACTCAACTGGAGGGAGTCGAAGTGGACCTCAACGCCCGGAACGGGGAGATCGCCGAGGAGCTCGCTGAGGCCTGGAAGACGGCGGCCGATGCTGCGGAATCCTTGCGGAAGATGCTGGCGCGCTACGGCACCGGCTGTGGCACGTTCGACATCGCCCGGGAGCCCCTAGTCCGCCGAGTGAAGTTCATCCGGTCCGCCATTCGGCAGATACATCTCGCCATGGCGCAGTATGGCGAGGTGTCCGCTCGGGTGGCCGCGTACGGGATTCTCCGACACCTCGAGGCATCTGGGCTCCCGCTCCCCTCGCCTTCGAGTCAGCACCCGGTGGCCTTCGCGGGGGACCACCTCCGGACGCCGAGCCTCGCGGTGACTCAGAGTTGGAGGGCGCTCCGGGCGGCTTGGCAGACCGAGGGCCCCGCGGCGATCCAGGCTTGGCTGGAGGAGGCGCTCCGCGCACGCGGTCCCCCGGCTCCTTCGAAGCCTTTGACCTCGGCCCGCTTGCCGGATCCGCAGGTGTAGCTTTAGAGTCCTATCCTCGCCTTACCCTGTAATAGCTTAGGGGATTTGGTCATATGTTAATAAAGAGTATTCTTCCGGAGCTTACTCAGGGTGTTCGCGTTTGCGACCGTGACGTCGAGGTGCTCGATTCCGACGACGCCCTTCGACATCGATGGGCTATCCTCGAAGCTATGCGAGCGAACCGGCCTGCGCGCTTCGTTCTTCCCCGTGGCAGTGACGTACGCGTAGACACCGACGTCCTCCAAGGGGTTCTGAACCATGTGAAGGAAGAAGAGAGAGGGTCCCGCTCGCCGTCCTCGTCCCCCGAACCGGTTGACTGGTCTGACACGGAGGCTGGTCTGGGCGAAGCGCCCCCCGAGGAGGGTGGTCTGCGTAGTTGGGCTCAGCTTCAAGCGGATCAAAGGGCTTTTCGTGCCCAGAAGAAGGAAGAGGAACGCAGGAAGAGGAAAGAGAGGTCCGGGCGGAGCGTGCCCACGACTTCGGGCCCTTCCAACCGGAGGGGCCCGCGGTTTTTGCTTGGCCTGGATAAGAACTTTTCTTGATTTTCTTCTCTGATTTGTAATGAACATTGTATGCTTTACGTGCTTGCTGCAGTCTGCGCCTTGCTCCTTCTCCTCCATCCCCCCCTAGCGGGCAGCTGGTGTACCGGCTGGGCGCTAAGTAGTTCGGGAGAGAGAGTGCGGAGAATGCACGCCACGTCAAACCGGAGCTCGGAGCCCGAAAGCGAGGGTGCTTCGAGTCATAGCTCGGAACCGAGAGTTAGGGTGCGTCGAGCCGGAGCTCGGAACCCGAATGCGAGGGCGCGTCGAGTCATAGCTCAGAGCCTAAATACGAGGGTGCGTCGAGTCATAGCTCGGAACCCGAAAGTTAGGGTGCGTCGAGCTGGAGCTCGGAACCCGAAGGCGAGGGCGCGTCAAGTCATAGCTCGGAGCCTAAATGCGAGGGCGCGTCGAGTCATACCTCAGAGCCCAAATGCGAGGGCGCGTCGAGTCATAGCTCGGAGCCCGAAAGTTAGGGTGCGTCGAGCCGGAGCTCGGAACCCGAAAGTTAGGGTGTGTCGAGCCGGAGCTCGGAACCCGAATGCGAGGGCGCGTCGAGTCATAGCTCGGAGCCTAAATGCGAGGGCGTGTCGAGTCATAGCTCGGAGCCCAGATGCGAGGGCGCGTCGAGTCATAGCTCGGAGCCTAAATGCGAGGGCGTGTCGAGTCATAGCTCGGAGCCCGAAAGTTAGGGTGCGTCGAGCCGGAGCTCGGAACCCGAAAGTTAGGGTGCGTCGAGCCAGAGCTCGGAACCCGAATGCGAGGGCGCGTCGAGTCATAGCTCGGAGCCTAAATGCGAGGGCGTGTCGAGTCATAGCTCGGAGCCCAGATGCGAGATGCCTGGAGTCGCTGTGCTGTCTGATTGGGCGAAACGTTTGGCTGAATATTTTATTATACGATTGGGAGACAAAAACAGGCGGCGGCGGCCGCTAGTAAAATACATTGGCGGTGTTATGGGAAATAGCGCTTCAGGTGCTCGGCATGCCAAGTATGCTTCAGCTCTTCGCCTTCCAGGGTAGCGAGTCGGTAGGATCCTGGTCGTCCGGACTTTGTGACAATGTATGGTCCTTCCCACTTGTTGCCCAACTTGGTGGGGGCGACCACTGCGCGGAGGACGAGGTGCCCTGGCTGGAACTCGTTGCTCTTAACTTTGGAGTCATACCACCCCTTGGTATCTTTCTGATAGTGGGACAGGTTGGCGACGGCGCGCAGCCGCGTCTCTTCGGCCAGGTCGAGGGAGACGGCGCGCTCATCTTCAGCTTCGGGTGCCACGACGCGCAGTGAACCAGTGCGGAGCTCTGTTGGCGTCATTGCTTCGTCGCCAAACAAGAGGCGGAACGGGGTGAAGCCGGTGGCCCGAGAAACGGTCGTCCGGATGGACCATAAGATCTTGGGTAGCTCGTCGGGCCATACTCCTCGGGCCAAACCGACGATGCGCTTGTTGAGGCCGGACAGGATGTGCCCATTAGCTCGCTCCACGGCTCCGTTAGACTGGGGATGTCGCACGGCTGCGAAGCAAAGCTGAACTCCCAGCTCATCGCAGAACGCCCGGAAGGTGCCCGCGTCGAACTGCGTGCCGTTGTCCAATGTGAGCTGCTTGGGCACTCCGAAACGGCATACGATATTCTGCCAGAAAAATTTTTGGACGCTGCGGGATGTGATGGTAGTCAGCGGCTCCGCTTCAACCCAGTTGGAGAAGTATTCGACGGCGACCACAGCGAAGCGCAGGTTTCCCCTTGCTCTGGGGAGTGGACCAATGAGGTCCATGCCCCAGCGGGCCAAAGGCCAAATGGGGGGAATAGGTAGCAAGCTTGCTGGAGGGCGGTGACTGCGGCGGCCCATCCATTGGCAACCCTGGCAGGTGCGGACAAGTTCTTCGGCATCGGCAACGATGGTGGGCCAGTACACGCCTTGCTGGAGAGCTTTGCCCGCGAGGGCCCGCGGAGCTAAGTGGCTACCACACAGCCCCTCGTGTATCTCTCGGAGCATGGCAACGCCGTCCGAGTGCGAGACGCAACGAAGGACGGGGGAGCATACTCCGGATTTGTACAGAATTCCATTGATAACGTCGAATGACCTCGCGCGGAGTCACAGGCGAGCTTGCTCTAGGCTAGGATGGACGTCGTCGCCTCCTGCGAGCGTGCGCAAGATGGGCTCGCGCCAATCGGTGCTGGCTGTACATAGTACTGGGGCCGGCCGTGACGACGGTTCGGGCTCCTCCGGGGTGGCGGTGATGGATGCCTCACTATGGGGGGCTGCCGAAGGCTGAGCGAGTTCTTCGAAAAAAGCCCCTGGCGGTAGGGCTTGAGCGCTGGCTCCGGCCTTGGCGAGGGCATCTGCTTGGGCGTTGTCGCCTCGCGGGATGTTCTGGACAGATATTCCCTTGAAGGATACTTCGAACTTGCGGATGGAGTCAAGGTAGGAAGCGAGGTCCGGGTGCTTTGCCCGGAAGCTCTTGTCGATGTGTCCGGCGACCACTTGGGAATCAGTTTTTACGACCACACGGGCAGCTCCCAATGCGAGCGCCTTGCGAAGTCCCAAGAGGACTCCTTCATACTCGGCGATATTGTTGGTGGCCTTGAAACTTAGCCGGGCGGAATATAGGGCTTGTTGGCCGGACGGGGAGACAATGACTGCTCCGGCCCCAGCCCCTGAGGCCTGGTACGCGCCGTCCAAAAAGACGGTCCAGATCCCCTCGCTTGCGTCAGTGCTCGCGTGGTCCCGGGCCCTCGTCCACTCCGCGACGAAGTCGGCGAGGATTTGGGACTTGATGGCTGTCCGGGAGACGAAAGAGATCCCGAACGGGGCCAATTCCACCGCCCATTTCCCGATGCGGCCGGTGGCGTCCTTGTTCCGGAACATGTCGCCGAGCGGGTAGGCGGTTGGGATGATGATGTCGTGGGCCAGGAAGTAGTGCCGGAGCTTCTGGGAGGCCATGACGAGGGCGTAAGCCACCTTCTCGACCTCGGAATACCGAGCCTTAGCTTCGGCCAGGGCCTCAGAAACGAAGTAGACGGGGCGCTGGATTAGCTTCCCGGCGAGCTCCTCTTCCTGAACCAAGTCCGCGCTCGCCGCACTGCCGGAGGCGGCGAGGTAAACCAACAGAGGGCTGTCGGCCCGGGGTGTGGCGAGGGCTACGAGGCCGGAGAGGTAATCTTTGATTTGCTGGAAACAATCCTGGCACTCGGGGGTCCATTCAAAATGCTTAGATCTTCGGAGCGCCTTGAAGATGGGCAGACTTCGTTCTGCTGACTTGGCGAGAAATCGACCGAGGGCGGCCAACCGCCCGGCCAGCTTTTGTGCTTGCTTGAGGTTCTGGGGGGGGGGCCATGTTCTGCAGTGCTTGGATTTGCGTTGGACTGGCCTCGATGCCCTGGCTGGAGATGAGGTACCCGAGCAGCTTGCCTGCGCGCGCTCCGAAGATGCACTTGTCTGGATTGAGCCGGATGCCGGACCGCCGGAGGCTGTCGAAGGTCTCGGCTATGTCCGAGCCGTGGTGACTCTTGGAGGCGCTTTTGATGACGATGTCGTCCATGTAGGCTTCTACATTGCGCCCTAGCTGATGACCTAAGGCTTTGGAAATTAACCTTGAAAAGGTAGCGCCGACATTACGGAGGCCGAAGGGCATTCGAAGGTAACAGAATACTCCGGCCGGAGTGACAAAACTGGTCTTCACTTGGTCTTCGGGTTTCAGCCAAATCTGGTGGTATCCTGAATAAGCGTCGAGGAAGCTGAGGAGTTCAGCGAGGCAGGGGGTAGGGGTCACGGGGGCAAGCTTTATTCAGAGAGGTAAAGTCGATACACATGCGCCATTTGCCAGATGCTTTCTTCTGGACAAAGACAGGGTTGGACAACCAATCAGTATGACTCACTTCTCGGATGATTCCTGCTCGGAGCAGCTTGTCGGTCTCTGCTTTGGCGAGCTCGGCCCGTTCGGTGGACAGCCTCCGGAGCCCCTGGCGAACCGGCCGAGCCTTCGGATCGACGGCCAGGGAATGCTCGATGATCGAGCGGTCGACGCCGGGAATGTCTTCGTCGGACCACGCGAAGATGTCGAGGTTGCTGCAGATGATGGCCTCGAGCTGCTCTGAAACCTCCGGTTCCAAGCCCCTTCCGAACTTGATCGGGTACTCTTTTCCTCCCTGGGTCAAGGTCTTGGTGATGATTTCCCCCTCCGGGAGAGGTTTGGCGGGGCGCCCCTTCTGACCAGGATCAACGCTGTCTGTGAGGTCGGCCTCATCGGCGCCTTCGCGGACACTGTGGACCTGCCGCGGCTCGAGCGGCGCCGAATGGCTGTACTCGACCCGGCGCGCTGTGGCTTGGTCGCCCAGGACGGATAAGACCCCTCCGGGAGTCGGCATCTTGAGGCAGAGATAGTTGTGGTGGGCGATGGCACTAAAGCGGTTGAGTATCCCTCGCCCGAAGATGGCGTTGTAGGCGTACGGAGCGTCGACGACATCGAACAGGATCTCTTCGCGGCGCTGGAGGGGTGCGCTGCCGAAAGTCACCTCCAACAGGACCTGGCCGAGCGCGTCGAGCGGGGGCCCGCGAAACCTTGGAGCGGGCGCGAAGCCGGTAACAGGTGCTTGCGTGATAAGCACAGCTGATCGAAGGCCTGCACGAAGATGATGTCAGCAGAACTCCCCCCATCGACCAGAATGCGACGCACCTCGGCCCCGGCGATGTCCGCCGAAATGACGAGTGGATCGGCATGCGGGAACTTGACTCCGGCGGCATCTTCGGCGGTGAAGGTGATGGGGACGTGGGACCACTCCGGGATGGTCGAGGGACCGGACGTGCCGATATGCCCGATCTCCCGGACGTAGTCTCGACACTGCCGCTTGGACAGAGCTCCCAGGGCTCCCCCTCCAGATATGGGGAGGACCACTCGCTTGCCTCGGTCTGGGGCGGCTTCCATCTTGGGGGCCGGGACCCCGCCGAACTCCGCGACCGGGGTCACGGCTTCCGGCTCATCGCGGCGCCCGACTACTTGGACCGCTTCTGGCCGAGGGGCAGGATTCCCCCGATCGGAGGAGCCGCGACCGACATTACGCTCGAGGTAGTCGCTGTGAAGGGCAAGTATGGTCTGGCAAGAGTCGGTGTCGTGGCTCCGGTTCGCGCCGTGGACGCTGCAGTAGAAGGTTCCTCTGGAGGGCGCCGGAGGCTTGGGTCCGACCTGGCGATTGCCGCCGGGCGTGTGGAGGTGCTTGGTGGGCGCTTGGGGGGTGATACTGAGGACTTCCCCCCGAAGGTGCTTTTGGCTTCTCCGAGAGTCCCGATGGACGAGGTCCCGCCGAGTGGGCTCCGGGCAGTGGAAGTCGGGAGCGTGACGCTCGCCCCGGCCAGAATCTGGGGGCGCCTCGAATGCTCTGGCGCCCGGGGCCCGGACGGGGACTACCATCGCTTGCCGGCGTATTTGGCCCTCCTCGGACCGAGCGTATTCTTCAAAGTACGTCATAAGCTGCGCCACAGAAGAGATAGGCTTCCGGTGGAGCTTGTCAAGGAGGCCGGGGTGGGTGACGCCTTCTCGGGCCGCATCGATGACAGAGGAAGCCGAGAGCCCCTTGATCTGGGCCTTGGTGTGTGCGAAGCGCTGGGAGTACTGCCGCAGGGTTTCCCAAGGCTGCTGCTTCACTTGGAAGAGGCTCCCGGTGGACATGGGGGCCACGAAGGTCCCTTGGAAGTTGTTGACGAACTTCTTCTTCAGCTGCTCCCACGAGTGGATAGTTCCTGGTCGGAGGGACCAGAACCACCGGAGGGCGATTCCTTCGAGCGCCAAGGGGAAGCATTTGGCCATGGTGTCCCGGCTTCCCCCGGACGCCTCTATCGCCAGGGCGTACGAGCGAGAGAATTCGCCGGGGTCAGAGTCCCCGGAGTACTTAGGGAGCTTGGCGGCGCGAAAGTTTGAACCGAAGCGCACCCTCTGGAGATCCGGGTGCAGGGGAGAATCCTCGTCATAAGACGCGTTCTCCTCGCCCGGAGGATTCTCGTCGTCGCTTAACTCCGTGACCACGGCTTTCGCGGCGCGAAAGGGCTCCGGAGGGGCCGGAGGTCGGAGCGACGCTTCTTGACGCCACAAGGCTAGTTCCGCCTTCAGCCTAGCATTCTCGGCGGCCAGGGCATCAGCTTGACTTCCGCTTCCGCCGGAAGTGGTATCGGGATCCCGCGAGCGGGCGTAGTCTGTCCGAAGGGACACTACTGGAGGTCCGCCCGGGGGACGCTGCTCCGGCGGCCCGTTCGGCGACCCGACCAGGTTGGCGGAGGTCGGTTCGGGTAGGCCGTCGGTGCCCCGAGCTTCGAGCGTCTCTTCCGGAGCCTGGGGGGGCTCCACCAAGAACGCCGTCCCGACGGGCGTAACGGTGGGGGCCGGAGGGTTGAGGTCGGTGGCTGAAGCGGGCTCGGCCCCGGCGGTACGAGCTGACCTGCGCAGGGGGGCCGCGCTCGCTCCCTTCCGGCTCGACATGCTTGGACGCTTGAATGTAGGGGACACTAGCTTTTCGGACTAGGATCCCCACGGACGGCGCCAACTGTTGGTGCGACGGATCGAATCAGCAGGTTTTCTTAGTGGAAGATGGGAGTAGTGTATTCAATGCTCTTCTGAGCCTGTCCCTTACAACTGTGGTTGGGGGGTATTTATAAGGCGCCCCGTCCAGAGGCCAAGTGCCTCTGGAACGCCAACGACTACCCGGCCGACCGCCGGACAACAGTACAGACAAAACGGACTATATACAGTACAGACAAGAAGATTCGACTCTGACAGCGTATCAGCTGTGTCGGACGCTGCCTGCGCCGCCCGACACGGGCCAGAGGATCGTGATCCTGTCCCCCTGTACGTCAGCCTCGTCCTTTTCCCGCCAATGCTCTCTTCAGGTTCGCTACTGCGGCCGAGGGAGAGGCCCTCGGTGATTTCTTCCTGGAAGGCGGTCTCCGACAACCTTCTTCCGGAGGACGGCCTCCGGCGGCCTTCTCCCGAAGGGCGGCCTCCGGCAGCCTTCTCCCGGGGGGCGGCCTCCGGCAGCCTCCTCCCGAGGGGCGGCCTCCGGCGGCCTTCTCCCGGGGGGTGGTCTCCGACAGCTTTCTCCCGGAGGGCGGCCTCCGGCAGCCTTCTCCCGGAGGGCGGCCTCCGGCGGCCTCCTCCCGAGGGGCGGCCTCCGGCGGCCTTCTCCCGGGGGGTGGTCCCCGGTATTCTTGGCTTCAAATCTCCAGGCGGTGGGCCCCCCTGGCCATCGGGATTATCTCCCCCAACAATATAGATGTCCAAGTTGCATATCTACATCTAAGTAAGGATCTAGCTATAAGGCATGTAAAAGATAGCGAAAGCATTCACCCTACACATGCTAGTTACCAGAAGAAATGGTGATCATTTTTCAATTTTAAAGCATAAAAGCCATGCATATGACAAATATCAGATATATTATGTGAACTGAAACAGAACATGATCATCGACAAGTAATCAAAAAACATATACTAGCTAGAGAAAGTAAATCAGATTAATCATATAACAGAAGCAAGCTCAATGTGATTGATGATTATTCATGATATGAACGCACACAAAAAGACTCAATATAAAATAAAGAAAGAAAAAACTGACTCAAAGTATCCTAAAAAGGATACACAACTCCCAAATCCCCTCGCAAACGCTCAAAAGTAGACTGATCTAGGGGTTTGGTAAAGATATCAGCCAACTGCTGATGGGTATCAACATGAATAAGATCAATGACCCTTTTCTCATATTGATCCCTCAGAAAGTGAAAGCGCACATCAATATGTTTAGTTTTTGAATGAAGACATGGGTTTTTCCCTACACTAATTGCAGTGGTGCTATCACAAAACAAAGGAACTCTCGAAGGGAAGAACAACCCAAAATCCCGTAAAGTAGAGATCATCCAAACCAACTGAGAACAGCAGCTAGCAGTAGCTACATACTCAGCCTCAGTAGTAGAAAGCACAATTCCAGATTGTTTTCTAGAATACCAAGAAACAAGTGAAGAACCAAGAAGCTGGCAAGTACCGGAAGTCGACTTGCGATCCAGCTGGCACCCACCAAAATCAGTGTCCGAAAAACCAACTAAATCAAGAGAAGATGATGCTGAATAGTAAAGACCAAAATCAGGAGCATAAGTAAGATACCTGAAAGTATGTTTCACAGCCTGCCGGTGAGATGCGTGTGGCGAAGACTGAAAACACGCACACACACCTACGACAAATTGAATGTCCGGTCTCGTCGCAGTCAAGTATAGCAGCGATCTGATCATCCCTCGATACTCTCTCATTTACCTTCACGCCATTCTCGTCCTTGTCCAGACCTCCAGATGTACCCATTGGGGTCATCTGTGGCTTCAGCTCTCCACCAAAGTCAAACTTCTTTAGCATGTCTCGTGTGTACTTACCCTGGTGGATGAAAATGCCGTCCTTGGTCTGCTTGATCTGGAGCCCTAAAAAGTAATTGAGTTCTCCCATGAGACTCATCTCAAACTCGCTATGCATCTGCTCAGAAAACTTAGATACAAGCTCATTAGTAGAACCACCAAAAATAATATCGTCCACATAAATCTGAGCAACCAATTAGTCCGCGCCATCTCTAAGCAAGAAAAGAGTCTTGTCCACAGAACCCAGCACAAAACCTTTCTGCAACAAGAACTGCTTCAGGCGATCATACCAAGCCCTGGGGGCCTGATCAGACCGTATAAAGCCTTTTGCAACTTGTAAACATGTCGTGGAAATTTAGGGTTCTCAAAACCGGGGGGGTTGCTTAACATAGACCTGCTCCTCTATATACCCATTTAGAAACGCACTCTTGACATCCATTTGATAAAGCTTAAAACCTTTAGAAGCAGCAAAGGCCAAAAGAATACGAATGGACTCAAGACGAGCAACAGGGGTGAAAGTCTCTTCAAAATCAATACCTTCTTTTTGACAAAAACCATGTGCCACTAATCGAGCTTTGTTGCGCACCACAACACCATCTTCTCCTTGTTTGTTCTTAAACACCAACTTGGTGCCTATGGTGTTGCATCCATGTGGCAGCTCAACTAGTGTCCAAACCCGATTGCGAACAAAGTTTTCAAGCTCTTCTTGCATGGCGTTTATCCAATTTGAATCAGAAAGAGCATGAGAAACGTCTCGGGGCTCAAAAGTATCAACAAAAGTAGACTCAGCAAACATAGCGAGAGAACCAACTGAAGACCGTAAAGATCTCTCCGTAAGATCACCGATGATGAGCTCTGAAGGGTGATCACGATGAACTGCTCGGGATCCTAGGTGATCTGAAGTCACCTCACCAGAGTCAGCAACTAGCTCCTATGGACTCGACTGAGAAGTCATATCACCGGAGTCAACACCTGGCACCTCTGGACTTGGCTGAGGAGGCTCGATCGAAGTAGAAGGAGTAATTAGAGGTTTGTCCTCATCCTCAGTCAAAGTCTCAGAAGGTGTGGGATCTGCAGGCGGTGCAGAGGGCCCACCCTCATCATTAGTAGGAGTGTCATCATCTTCCTCGAAGATGGACTCTCCAAGCTCATCATCTCCAGAAAGTTCAAAAGAAGGAGTCGGCGAGGGCAAAGACTCATCAAAAGAAACCTCACAAGTCTGGACAAGCATCTAAGAGTCTAGGTTCCAAACATGAAAGCCTCGTGAATGCAAAGCATAACCAAGAAAGACTCCTTCCCATCAACGAGACTCAAACTTGTCCAAATGCCCTCCCTTCTTAAGCACAAAGCACTTGCATCCAAAAGCTTGCAAGTGACTAACCTTAGGCTGTCTACCAAACCACAAGTCATATGACGTCTTACCTAAGTAAGCTCTAAGAAAAATGCGATTGGCAAGATAGCAAGCTGTGTTCATCGCCTCAGCCCAAAAACGCCTAGGAGTCCTATGCTCATCAAGCATCGTCCTGGCCATCTCAACAAGCGTGCGGTTCTTTCGTTCCACAACGCCGTTCTGTGGGGGAGTGTAAGGAGCAAAGAACTAATGATCAAGACCCTGATCACTACAGAAACTGACGAACTGAGAGTTCTTAAACTCAGAGCCATTGTCTGAACGAATTGCTCGCATCAGACCATTGTTCTCGCTCTTCAACTTCAAAATCAGGTCATGAACATACTGAAAAGTCTCATCCTTAGACTCTAGAAAGTAAACCCACGAGAATCGAGAAAAATCGTCAACTATTACAAGGGCGTACCACTTCCCACCGACTGAGCGTACTCGAGCTGGACCTACTGTATCCATGTGCAACAACTCTCCCAGGTACGAAGTCATCACCTGAGTCACACGTGCGTGAGAAGCGACAACCATTTTCCCATGACGACAGGGATGACACACTAGATCCTTCTCCATCTTAAGCTTAGGCAATCCTCGGATAAGATCCATAGAACTCAATCTAATAAGTAGATCAAAGCTCAAATGGCCTAACCTTCTATGCCACTTCCATAGCTCAGAGGAGGATCCGGCCATCAGATAGCGAGAAGGGCCAGAAGAACTAGAGAAATCAATACAAAAAACCTTATCAAAAGGTAAGATCTGTAGGACCGAAAGTAGCGACCAGAGGGGGGTGAATGGGCGCCTTAAAAATTCTTTCGAATCAATGGCCTGCTCCCAATACCCAATGCACCTCAAAAGACTAAGCAGCAAAGTATGAACAGATTGCCTAAGTCTAAAGATATCTAGCCTAGAAGAAACAGATGACAAAAACAGAGAAACACCAAAGCAGTGCCACTAGGTAGATAAACAAAGATATTCAAGACATGGCAGGTTAAACTTATTAATGGATGATCTAAGTATAAATAAAGTGAGATGAAAAGTTACTGTTCAAATCTGTCTCCTGTTCGAAACTTGTCGAAGCCTGCTACGCTGGTCGAAGCCTGCTTCGCAGGTCGAAGTCAGCTTCGCAGTGTTGAAGCCTGCATCGGAGGTCTTTGACGAAGTCTGCCGAAGGCTGTTGTGAAAGTGCCGAAGGTTTGTTGTCTATCCTAGTTCAAGTGCGACTGAGAGCGAAGTATGCTTCGAAGCTAAGTATGATAGTGTCGAAGCTTGCTTCAAACAGTGTACTTCGAAGGCTAGACTTCGAACAAGCTCACAGAAAAACAACCTTCGAAAGAGTAGCGAAGCCTGAGACACGACAGAGAAACCAAATTCAAAGCCTACACTCTACCTTCGGAGCTAGCAAGATCGAAGAAGGACCGCTGAAGAAACAACCTTCGACACACACAGATCAACTTCAAAACGAAGTTTGTAAGAGTTGTCACACAAGAATCGAAGGTGACAAGCACACTTCGAACGACAGGCTCCGAACAAACACACTGTGACCCACGAAATAAGATAGCAGCAGAAAGATCTCAGAGACTTACACGTCGAGCGAAGTATATCAAAGAAATAAGATTCGAAGACAACTTCCAAGCCTTTCGGAGTATACCTTCGCACAATCGGTCGAAGTATGTTAAACTGACAGTCAGCACAAAATGAACTTCGAAGATAGAAACATCGTACACAAAAGTGAAGTCGAAGTTCAAGAGAAGCCCTCTCAGATGTCAGAACGAAGCCTGCCTCACGGAGCTAAGGGACTTCAAACAGAGAGAAGGGGCTTCGCCAAAAACAGCCAGAAAAGGGACTTTAGCCCTGTCACTCGATCAAAAAGCTACGCAGGAAAAAACAAGCCTGAGTACTAGTGTACTGTTGCTACAGAGAAGTAGTACTACTTGCAACAGCAAGAACTAGTACTACTTGCATGAAGAACAGAAGCTTCCAGTGAAGAAAAATGAGTACAGAGGCATAAATCAGGGTGCACAACACGATGCAAAACACATTAAATCATAGCTCATAATAAGCACCGCATGCAGAACAAACCAAACCAAAAATGAATCAAGAACTCACTGGTTCAGATGAACAGAAGCAGCATTGCGGCTGCACAGCAGGAGAGAGAGAGACAAAACAGGGAACAAAAATGACCCAATAGATTGAAAAAGTGAATTTTGGAAGGGTAGTCCAACCCTACGGATTGGGGCCCTATTTATAGGCTGCCCATCACTAGGAATATTCCACCAGCCCCTTAGGGTATTTTACAGACGCTAAAATAAAGGAAAAGACTAAACTGCCCTTAGGAATTTTTACAGACTCGACTGACTGACTGTGGGCCTAAAGATACAGATGACTTATCCGGAAGCTAAGCTTTCGTAGCGACTACGGCTTCTCTTCTGGACAGTCCGATACAAGATCAATGGTTGTCAGTTTTGCGCCGAAACTGACAAAGCCTCCACGGCTTTGCACCAGGTACCCGGATTGGGCCGGCCCAACTCCGCAGCTCTCTCAGCCCGGCAATCGCTCACCGCCCGTGTACCTGAGTCAATCCTGGTCAACAGCCCAGTGGGTCTTCTACTGCTTCTGGCCCATGTACCCAGATTGGGCCAGCCCGACTTCGCGGCCCTTCTGCCCGACAATCGCTCGCTGCCCGTGTACCTGAGTCACACACGACCCATGAAACAACAGATCTCCTCTTTTCTACAGTCCTCTTTGACTATCATTGACAATGACTCATCACATCTGGAGCCATGAGGCCCACGCTATTCAACATGGTTCGTCAATCTCCCCCTTGATGAGTGCATTGTCAACACTTCACTTCTTCAGCTCTTCAGTACCTGCGAACAACTGTGGAAACACGAAAACAAAGCACAAGAAAACAAAGAAGAAGAAAATAAAGTAAAAGTTTAACCTTAATGACCAAAAGCCGAACAAAATCAAGAAGCGGTCATTATGGTTAACCAAAGGTAAAAGCTCAGAAACAGCAACAAGGATATTAAAAGAGTAAGCGAGACAAAAACTCCCCCTTAAACTCATATTCCAAGATTTCTCCCCCTTGTTGACAAGTGAACTCATCAAGCACTCAAAAGAGACACAGACTCCCCCTGAAATGCAACTCCCCCTCAAAATATGCAATGAATGTAACTGGAGTGCAGGTGAAGTGAATAAAGCATGCTTCTCAGATATGATTGACTGCAATTACAACATCTAACAGATACAGCAAAAGACATACTATCTAAGATACATGGCATGATCAGTGCAATAGATGATATCTAAAGAAAGTCATTAGCACGCATTTTCAATTTTTGCAAACAAAAACATCACCACATTTTCCAGTTAACAGACAAGGTAAAGCATAAGATGTAGAAGCTTAACTGATATCTACCAAGATAAGCATTGTCCAAAACAAAGTGCTTCAGCAAACTTGTTATCATTTCAATTTTCAGGCTTTTTCTTTTTCCTTTTTCATTTTTGCCAAGGGTTATTTGCATGTCAAACCTTATGCTGACCGACCAAGTCAAGCCTAGGCCAGAACTGGACCATCAGAAGCTTAAGACATTGGTCTTGGCATACACTACAGTGTCCTAGTTCATACCAAAGTACTATGGTACGCAATCCAGAACAATGCAATGCGACAAGACAAACCCACCTGGATCTTTTCAAGTTATGCATAAAAAGGCATGGAATTTTCATTTTTCTTGATTTTTCATCATTTTTATAGCACATTTCCATGTTGTAAAGCAGAAAGATGTCCAAGTTGCATGTTTGCACTTAAGTCAGGAACTAGCTACAAGGCATGTATCAGATAGCAAAAACATTCAGCCTACACATGCTAGTTACCAGAAGCAATGGTTATCATTTTTCATGTTTTAAAGAATAAAATTCATGCATATGATAGATATCAGACATATCAAGTGAACTGAACTGAAGCATGATCATTGACAACTATTCAAAAGCATGTACCAGCTAGAATAAGTAAAGCAGTTTAATCATATAATAGAAGCAGCTCTAAAGTGTGATATGTGAATATGCAAGATATTAACACACACAAAAAGACTCAAGAAAAGTGCAAAAAGAAGAAAACTGACGCAAAATATCCTAGAAAGGATACACAACACCCAAATCCCCTCGTAAACGCTCAAAGGTAGACTGATCTAGGGGTTTGGTGAAAATGTCAGCCAACTGATGATGGGTATCAACATGAACAAGGTCAATGACACCTTTCTCATATTGATCCCGCAGAAAATGAAAGCGCACATCAATGTGTTTGGTTTTTGAATGGAGACAAGGGTTTTCCCTACACTAATAGCACTGGTGCTGTCGCAAAACAATGGAACCCTGGTAGGAAAGAACAACCCAAAATCTCGCAGAGTAGAAATCATCCAAACTAACCGTGAGCAGCAGCTACATACTCAGCCTTAGTGGTCAAAAGAGCAACTCCAGATTGCTTTCGAGAGGACCAAGAAACAAGGGAAGAGCCAAGAAACTGGCAAGTACCGGAAGTCGACTTGCGATCCTACCGGCACCCACCAAAGTCGGTGTCCGAAAAGCCAGATAAATCAAGAGATGATGATGCTGAATAGTAAAGACCGAGATCAGGCGCATAAGTAAGATACCTGAAGATGCGCTTGACAGCCTGCCGATGAGACGCGTGTGGTGAAGACTGAAAACGCGCGCAAAGTCCCACGGCGAACTGTATGTCCGGTCTTGTCGCCATTAAGTATAGCAGTGAACCGATCATCCCTCGAAACTCCCTCTCGTTGACCTTGACGCCGCTGTCATCCTTGTCCAGACCCCCAGATGTGCCCATCGGGGTCATCTGCGGCTTCAACTCCCCACCAAAGTCAAATTTCTTAAGCATGTCACGAGTGTACTTACCTTGGTGGATGAAGGTGCCGTCCTTGGTCTGCTTGATCTGGAGCCCTAAGAAATACTTGAGCTCACCCATGAGGCTCATCTCAAACTCGTTGTGCATCTGCTCAGAAAACTTGGACACAAGAGAATCAGTAGTACCACCAAAGATAATATCGTCCACGTAAATCTGAGCAACCAAGAAATCAGAAGCAACTCTGAGTAAGAAGAGAGTTTTATCCACCGAACCCATCACAAAGCCCTTCCCCAACAAAAACTGCTTCAACCGGTCATACCAAGCCCTAGGGGCTTGCTTTAACCCGTATAAAGCTTTTTGCAACTTAAAAACATGTCGAGGAAACTTAGGGTTCTCAAAACCGGGGGGTTGCCTAACATAAACCTCCTCTTCTATGTACCCGTTCAGAAAAGCACTCTTGACGTCCATTTGAAAAAGCTTAAAACCCTTCAAAACGGCAAAAGCTAGAAGAATACGAATGGACTCAAGACAGGTAACAGGAGCGAAGGTTTCTTTAAAGTCAATACCTTTCTTCTGGCAATAACCCTAAGCAACTAGTTGAGCTTTGTTGCGCACCACAACCCCATCTTCACCTTGTTTGTTCTTGAACACCCACTTGGTGCCTATGGGGTTGCATCCTGGTGGCGGCTCAACTAGTGTCCAAACCCGATTACGGACAAAATTCTCAAGCTCTTCTTGCATAGCATTAATCCAATTTGAATCAGAAAGAGCATGAGAAATGTCTCTGGGCTTAAAAGATGCAACAAACGCAGATTCAGCAAACACAGCAAGAGAGGTAGATGAACGCAAGGTTCTTTCAGTCAAATCACCGATGATGAGCTCTGAGGGGTGATCACGCTGAACTTCTCGGGTTCCCTAGTGATCTGAAGTCACCTCACCGGAGTCAGCAGCTGGCACCTCTGGACTCAACTGAGGGGGCTCGATCGAAGTGGAAGAAGTGATCAGAGGTCCGCCCTCATCCTTAGTCGAAGTCTCAAAAGGTGTGGGCTCTGCAGGGGGTGCAGAAGGCCCACCCTCATTAGCGGCTGGAGTATCCTCATCTTCCTCGAAGATGGACTCTCCGAGCTCACCATCAGAAGGCTCAAAAGAAGGAGTTAAAGAAGGCAAGGACTCATCAAATGAAACCTCACAAGTCTCGACATGCAGCTGGGATTCGAGGTTCCAAACACGGAAGCCTCGAGAATGTAAAGCGTAGCCAAGAAAAACACCGTCTCAGCAACGAGACTCACACTTGTCCAAATGCCCTCCCTTCTAGACCACAAAGCACTTGCAGCCAAACGCTCGCAAGTGGCTCACCTTGGGCTGTCTGCCAAACCGCAACTCATATGAGGTCTTACCTAGGTAAGCTCTAAGAAAAATGCGGTTGGCTAGATAGCAAGCCGTGTTCATGGCTTCAGCCCAAAAGTGCCTAGGAGTCCTGTGCTCATCGAGCATCATCCTGGCCATCTCGACTAGCGCGCGGTTCTTTCGTTCCACAACGCCGTTCTGTGGGGGAGTGTAAGGAGCAGAAAACTGATGGTCAAGACCCTGATCACTACAGAAGCTGACGAACTGAGAGTTCTTGAACTCAGAGCCGTTGTCGGAGCGAAGTGCTCACATCCGACCATTGTTCTCATTCTTCAGCTTCAAAATCAGGTCATGAACAAAATGAAAAGTTTCATCCTTAGACTCCAAGAAGAAAACCCACGAGAATCGAGAAAAATCATCAACAATCACAAGTGCGTACCACTTCCCACCGACTGAGCGTACCCGAGCTGGACCGACAGTGTCCATGTGTAACAACTCGCCTGGATACGAAGTCATCACCTGAGTCACAGGTGAGTGAGAAGTAGCAACCATTTTCCCGTGACGACAGGGATGGCAAACTAGATCTTTCTCCATTTTAAGCTTGGGCAATCCTCGGATGAGGTCCATAGAGCTTAACCTGACTAGCAGATCAAAACTCAAATGACCTAGCCTCCTATGCCACTTCCAGAGCTCAGAAGAAGATCCAGCAATCAAACAGCGAGAAGGGCCAAAAGAACTAGAGAAGTCAATTCGAAAAACTTTACCGAAAGGTAAGATCTGGCAAATCAAAGACCCTCTAGAATCAAACACAGAAGAATTGCCCTTCTTAAAACGCACCTCCAAACCATCCTCTAGAAGTTGCGAAACAGAAATCAAATTGAAGTTCAAGTTTCCAACCAAGGCAACATTCTTCAAAGAAAAATGGTCTGAAATGCGAATTGAGCCAATGCCACTTACTTTCCCTTGACCACTGTTCCCGAAGGTGATGTACTGTTTGGAGCTCGGGGGAGTGAGACTGGAGAACCATCTGCGATGTCCCGTCATGTGGCGAGAACACCCTGAGTCCATGATCCAAATGTCCTCCAGTCCCCGATCCTGCACAATCAGTGGCTGTAAGTGGGAGCAAATGGTCCGGCACCAGGTTTAGCAAAAAAGCTAAACCAGTGTTGAGCCCTCTGCTCAAAAGACGGAAAGCAGAAATCATCAAAAAAATTTGGACCAAAACGCGGCTCAAAGCGTGGTCCTCGGTTCTGCCTAAAGCCTCGGCTACGAGGTCCAGGACCGTAGCCAAAACGGCCTGGAGCTCTCCCGAAACGAACACCACCATCTGGAGCACGGCCATGAAAGCCGTCTCCTCTACCACCACCTACACGACGCGGCCTGGCCTCCAGCCTCTCCCCGCATCGAGGAACTCTCAGTCTACCACCCTGCTGGTAGAACTGCTCCTGACCACCACGTGCTCTCTCAACTCTCTCAACCCGCTTCCTCCTGAAGCAAAACTCCGCAAGATGCCTGTCTATCTGACAATACTCACAATGGTAGGTGGGCTTCTTGAGATGTGGTTGAGGCTTAGGGTTCTTGGGCTTAGTGGTGTTAGCTGTTGTCTTCTTGGGCTGAGAGGGTCCAGGAAGAGAGTCTAGAGAGGTGTGGTGGTGTTTGGGCTTTGGAACCCAGATAGGTTTCTTGGGTAGAGCTTTGGGTGCTTCAGGAATTACTCCATCCTTGGGCTGACAAGCCTGGGAAGACTCAGTGGAGTGAGTCTTGGGGTATCTCTGCTCAGGAGTCATTTTACTCCACTCCACTACCCGGCTAATGGCACTCTCAAAGTCATCCTTGGTGTATGTGTAACCTACCCCAAACCCATCCTGCCTCTTGAACTACTGGATCATCATGCCGAGCTGTGGCTCTCTGGCACTGATCCAACTCAGGATAGAACGGAGGTAAAAGTTCTCATTCTGAGAATCAGCTAGCACCTCTCTCAAGAAAGCTAGAACCTCCACCTGAGACAAGCATGTCTCACACTCACTCTCTTTTTGGACAGACTTTTCAACTTTCAGCTTGATCAATTCCATTCTAAGAGACAAACAATTCTCACAGACAGTGGGTGGAACTGATAGTGTCTCAAGCTCTAGCTTAGTCTGCGCAAGCTCAGCTCTCAACCTCTCCAAATCACCCAAATGCTCATCGCCCTTGGATTTCAGCTCAGCTAAGGCAGCTAGATGAGATGGGCAATCAACACAGGGTGCGACGACAGTGGCTTGAGCATCTTTTAGCTCCAGCTGAGTGCTTTCAAGCTCAGTGGCCAAAGCGTCCCTCTCATCAACCCTTTCTGTGTACTTGGACTTCAGAGTCGACAGGTCACACAGAAGCACCTCACACTTCGGGCACTCACTGCTATGACCCAAGCAAGGGGAAGAAGATAGACTCTCAATTCTATCGTTGGCTACGGCAAGCTCACTCTCTAACTCATCTATCCTCCTCTTGACCCCCTAAGAAGTTTTTGTCGATATTTTAACTCCTGACGATTGTTCTCAAGTAAATCAACAATTTCACGCTCATAAGATGATACCTTTTCATTGTCGTCGTCGGAGTCATTGGATGAGCTCTTCTCTCCCTTATCCCCAAGAGCCATTGAGCAGAAGCTCTTGCGGGATCTTCGGCGCTGGTGTGAGTGGCTCTTCGGTCTATCCCTAAAAGCCATGAAGCAGAGGTCTGCCGGATCGTCCTTGTCCTTCCCCTTCCTGATTACAATCTCCTCATCGCTTGAGCTCAATGAAGAGGAAGAAGATGTGGACTGCTTGGAGTAGCTCTTTTCCATCTCGGCGAAGAAGGCCTTGTCGCGCTTCTTGTTCTCTCACCGGTAGTCCTTCAGGGCCTTCTTGAAGAATCTGGTCTTCGGCTTGCCCTTGTTGAAGGAAGAGCTGTCGTGCTTGCCGGAGTCGTGGAAGCCACCACCGGTGCCCTTCATGTGTCCATTGTGCTTGGGGCAGTCGGCGATGAAGTGTCCTGGATCACCACACTCAAAGCACCCGGATTTTGTGTCGTGTCTTTTGAACATCCTTTTGTCATAGACACGACGCACCCGGTTGTTAAACAGACACAAATCATCATCTCCCAAAGACTCAAGCTGGTCCTCAGTGATAGACATCAAAGAGAAACCAGCACAACTCACTGAAGTGGGATCAACAGAAGGTGTAGCAATGGCCAAGGACTTCGATCTAGAACCAGTGAGATTTGATCTCAGCTGGATATCAGCCTCAGTGGCCTTTAGCTTGCTAAACAACTCAGAAATGGTCAAGGTATCATAAGAAGTGCTTTCAACGATAGAGGATACCTTGATCTCCCAGATCTTTGGGTCCAAGGTATGGAGAACCTTGAGCGCCTGCTCGTGATCTGAGACTAACTGAGCACCCTCGGCCTTGTTGCCCCGAAGCTTGTTTATGATCAATTGAAAACGACCAAACAAAGCTTCAACAGATTCACCCAGCTTCTGTGTGAAGTTTTCATATTCATGCCGGTAGGTCTGATAGAGCCGAGCCTTGACCTGGGCTGTTCCCTCATGGTGTGCCTTGAGGGTAGCCCAGATCTCTCTCGCAGTGGAGAGATGGCTCACACGCTCAAACTCAATGGGACCTAAACTAGAAAAGAGAATGTTCACGGCTTTACTATTGCTCAGATGCTGGGCAATAATACCAGGAGTACCATGCTCAGCAACTAGCAAAATAACAAATGTATCGTGAATATAGATGTCCCAGATGTCCGAGCCTTGGCTCATAAGATAGGCTCGCATGCGAGTCTTCCAATAGTTATAGCCATAGGCTTCCAAGGATGGGACCTTGCCAGGAGAAGTCATGACCACTACTGGGGTTTAGAACCGGTTAAGGTATGGATAAACCCTAACCAGGCTCTGATACCACTTGTAGGATCGAAAGTAGCGACCTGAGGGGGGGTGAATGGGCGCCTTAAAAATTCTTTCGAATCAATAGCCTGCTCCCAATACCCAATGCACCTCAAAAGACTAAGTAGCAAAGTATGAACAGATTGCCTAAGTCTAAAGATATCTAGCCTAGAAGCAACAGATGACAAAAACAGAGAAACACCAAAGCAGTGCCACTAGGTAGATAAACAAAGATATTCAAGACATGGCAGGTTAAACTTCTTAATGGATGATCTAAGTATAAATAAAGAGAGATGAAAAGTTACTGTTCAAATCTGTCTCCTGTTCAAAACTTATCGAAGCCTGCTACGCTGGTCGAAGCCTGCTTCGCAGGTCGAAGTCAGCTTCGCAGTGTCGAAGCCTGCGTCGGAGGTCTTTGACGAAGTATGCCGAAGGCTGTTGTGAAAGTGCCGAAGGTTTGTTGTCTATCCTAGTTCAAGTGCGACTGAGATTGAAGTATGCTTCGAAGCTAAGTATGACAGTGTCGAAGCTTGCTTCGAACAGTGTACTTCGAAGGCTAGACTTCGAACAAGCTCACAGAAAAACAACCTTCGAAAGAGTAGCGAAGCCTGACACACGACAGAGAAACCAAATTCGAAGCCTACACTACACCTTCGGAGATAGCAAGATCGAAGAAGGACCGCTGAAGAAACAACCTTCGACACACACAGATCAACTTCAAAATGAAGTTTGTAAGAGTTGTCACACAAGAATCGAAGGTGACAAACACACTTCGAATGACAGGATCCGAACAAACACACTGTGACCCACGAAATAAGATAGCAGAAGAAAGATCTCAGAGACTTACACGTCGAGCAAAGTCTATCAAAGAAATAAGCTTCGAAGACAACTTCGAAGCCTTTCGGAGTATACCTTCGCACGGTCGATCGAAGTATGTTAAACTGACAGTCAGCACAAAATGAACTTCGAAGATAGAAACACCGTACACAAAAGTGAAGTCGAAGTTCAAGCGAAGCCCTCTCGGATGTCAGAACGAAGCCTGCCTCACAGAGCTGAGGGACTTCGAACAGAGAGAAGGGGCTTCACCAAAAACAGCCAGAAAAGGGACTTTAGCCCTGTCACTCGATCAAAAAGCTACGCAGGAAAAAGCAAGCCTGAGTACTAGTGTACTGTTGCTACAGAGAAGTAGTACTACTTGCAACAGCAAGAACTAGTACTACTTGCATGAAGAACAGAAGCTTCCAGTGAAGAAAAATGAATACAGAGGCATAAATCGGGGTGCACAACACGATGCAAAACACATTAAATCACAGCTCATAATAAGCACCGCATGCAGAAGAAACCGAACCAAAAATGAATCAAGAACTCACTGGTTCAGATGAATAGAAGCAGCATTGCGGCTGCACAGCAGGAGAGAGAGAGACAAAACAGGGAACAAAAATGACCCAATAGATTGAAAAAGTGAATTCTGGAAGGGTAGTCCAACCCTAGGGATTGGGGCCCTATTTATAGGCTGCCCATCACTAGGAATATTCCACCAGCCCCTTAGGGTATTTTACAGACGCTAAAATAAAGGAAAAGACTAAACTTCCCTTAGGAATTTTTACAGACTCGACTGACTGACTATTGGCCTAGAGATACAGATGACTTATCTGGAAGCTAAGCTTTCGTAGCGACTACGACTTCTCTTCTGGACAGTCCAATACAAGATCAATGGTTGTCAGTTTTGCGCAGAAACTGACAAAGCCTCCATCGGCTTTGCACCAGGTACCCGGATTGGGCCGGCCCGACTCCGCAGCTCTCTCAGCCCGGCAATCGCTCACCGCCCGTGTACCTGAGTCAATCTTGGTCAACAGCCCAGTGGGTCTTCTACTACTTCTGGCCCATGTACCCGGATTGGGCCAGCCCGACTTCGCGGCCCCTCTGCCCGACAGTCGCTCGCTGCCCGTGTACCTGAGTCAGACGCGGCCCATGAAACATCAGATCTCCTCTTTTCTACAATCCTCTTTGACTATCGTTGACAATGACTCATCACATCTAGAGCCATGAGGCCCACGCTATTCAGCATGGCTCCTCATGATCCGGCAAACTAAAGATCCTCTAGAATCAACAACAGAAGACATGCCCTTCTTAAAGCGCACTTCTAAACCATCCTCAAGAAGTTGTGAAACAGAAATTAGATTAAAGTTCAGATTTCCAACTAAAGCAACATTCTTCAAAGAGAAATAATCATAAATACGAATCGACCCGATACCTTGTACCTTCCCTTGACCACTGTTCTCGAAAGTGATGTATTACTTGGAGCTTGGGGGAGTGAGGCTGGAGAACCATCTGCGGTGTCCCGTCATATGTCGAGAACATCCTGAATCCATGATCCATACGTCCTCTAGTCCTCGATCCTGCAAGATCAATGGTCATGAGTGGGAGCAAATGATCGACCACTTGGTCTAGCAAAAGTACGAAACCAGTGTCAAGCCATCTGCTCGTAAGTAGGAAAGGAGAAGGAATCATATGAGTCTGGACCCAAACGTGACTCAAAGCGTGGTCCTCTGTTCTTCCTAAAATCACGACCACGAGGTCCAAAACCATATCCATAACGATCTGGAACTCTATCGGAACGGAAACCGCCCTCCGGAGCACGATCATAAAAACCGTCTCATCTACCACCACCTACACGATGTGGCCTGACCTCTAGCCTCTCTCTATGTCGAGGAACTCTCTGTTTACCATCCTACTGGTAGAACTGCTCCTGCCCACCTCGAGCTCTCTCTGCTCTCTCAACCCGCTTCCTCCTGAAGCAAAACTCCTCAAGATGCTCATCTCTCTGACAAAACTCATAGTGATAGGTAGGCTTCTTGGGATGAGGTTGAGGGTTGGGATTCTTAGGCTTTGTGGTGTTTGGTGTAGCCTCTTTTGTGTGAGAGGGTCCAGGTAAAGAGTCAAGAGAAGTGTGGAGTGGTTTAGGCTTTGGAACCCAGATCTGCTTCTTAGGTGGAGCTTTAGGTTGTTCTTGGAACACTCCATCCTTAAGCTGACTATCCTTAAAGGACTCTGTGTAGTGAGTCTTGGGATATCTCTATTCGGGAGTCATCTTACTCCACTCCACTGCTCGGCTAATGGCACTCTCAAAATCAGCCTTGGTATAGGTGTAACCTACCCCAAACCCATCCTGTCTCTTGAACTGCTGGATCATCATGCCGAGCTGTGGCTCTCAGGCACTAATCCAACTCAGGATCTGACGGAGGTAAAAGTTCTCATTCTGAACATCAGCTAGCTCCCCTCTCAAAGAAGCTAACACCTCCACCTGGGACAAGCAAATCTCACACTCTCTATCAACATTGACAGACTTCTCTGCTTTTAGCTTGATCAACTCCATTCTCATGGACAAACAGTTCTCACAAATAGTGGGTGGAACTATCAAGGTCTCAAGCTCTAGCTTAGTCTGCTCCAACTCAGCTCTCACTCTAGCTAACTCGCTCAACTGCTCATCACTTTTGGCTCTCAGCTCAGCTATACTAGCTAAATGGGATGGGCAGTCTACACAAGGTATGATGATAGTGGCATGAGCATTTTTCAGCTCCTGCTGAGTGCTCTCAAGCTCAGTGGCCAAGGCGTCTCTCTCATCTATTCTCTCTATGTACCTGGACTTAAGAGTCGTCAGGTCACACAACAACACCTCACAGTTAGGGCACTCACCACTGTCACCCAAGCAAGGGGAAGAAGACAGACTCTCAATCTTGCCATTCACCATGGCAAGCTCACTCTCAAGATCATCTATCCTCTTCTTAGCCCCTCTAAGCAGTTTCTCTCAATACTTCAACTCCTGACGGTTCTGTTCTAGTAAATTAACAACTTCTTGTTCATAGGAAGATACCTTCTCATCGTCATCGTCGGAGTCGTCGTGGAGTCCTTTTCTTTATTCTCCCCAAGAGCCATTGAGCAGAAGCTCTTATGGGGTCTTCGGCTGTGACGTGAGCGACTCTTCGGCTTGTCCCCGAAGGCCATGAAACAGAGGCCCGCCGGATCGTCCCTGTCCTTCCCCTTCCTGATCATGATCTCTTCATCACTTGAACTCGAAGATGAGGAAGAAGACGATGATCTCTTGGAGTAGCTTTTCTCCATATCGGCGAAGAAAGCCTTGTCTCACTTCTTTTTCTCACGCCTGTAGTCCTTCAAAGCCTTTCAAAAGAATCTCGTCTTGGGCTTGCCCTTCGTAGAGTTGTCGTACTTGTCGGAGTCGTAGGAGTTGCCGCCGGTTCCCTTCTTGTAATTCTTCCACTTGGGGCAGTCGGCAATGAAATGACCTGTATCAACACACTCAAAGCACCCAGATTTTGTGCCGTGTCTCTTAAACATTCCCTTATCATAGACACATCGCACCCGATTGTTAAACAAGCACAGATCATCATCTCCTAGTGAATCAAGTTGTTCCTCGGAGATAGACATCAAGGAAAAGGCAGTACAACTCATGGCATTTGGATTAGCCGACAGTGTCGCAAGTGCCAGAGTCTTTGAGCCAGCACCAGTGAGATTTGATCTCAACTGGATATCGATCTCTGAGGCCTTGAGCTTACTAAAAAGTTCTGTGATGGTCAAGGTATCATAAGACACGCTCTCAACAATAGAAGAAACCTTGATCTCCCAGATCTTAGGGTCCAAGGTATGGAGAAACTTAAGCACCTGTTCATGATCCGAGACCAGCTGATCACGCTCGGCCTTGTTGACGCGGAGCTTCTTAATGATCGATTGAAAACGACCAAACAAAGCTTCAACAGTCTCACCTAGCTTTTGTGAGAAATTTTCATACTCACGCCGGTAGGTCTGGTAGAGCCTAGCCTTGACCTGAGCTGTCCCCTCATGGTGTGCCTGGAGGGTAGCCGAGATCTCTCGAACAGTGGTGAGATGGCTAACACGCTCAAACTCACTAGGACCTAGACCAGAAAATAAAATGTTCACTACTTTACTATTATTTTGATGCTGGGTAACTACATCTGCAACAGTATCCACAGCAATAGGCACTATGGTGAATGTAGGATGAACACAGATCTCCCATATGTCCGAGCTCTGACTCATAAGGTATGCTCGCATGCGAGTCTTCCAATAAGTGTAGCCAAAAGCTTCTAGGGACGGGATTTTACCAGAAGACGTTATGGTCACTACCTAGGTTTAGAATCAGTTAAGATATGAGAAAACCCTAACCTCGCTCTGATACCACTTGTAGGACCAAAAGTAGCGACCAGAGGGGGGTGAATGGGTGCCTAAAAAATTTCTTGCTAAACTATATACTAGTCCCAACACTCAAACAAACTTAACCAAGCACAATATTAGCAGAGCAAATTACTGGAACTAAAGTTGTCTAGTCTAAAAATGACCAGTGTCTTAATTGAAATGATATTAAAGATAAGCCAAATAAAATTACCGCAGTAAATAAAAACACCTAGATAAATCTCCAAATATTAATATTTCAGTCTAGAAATAAATTACTAATCAAAAGAATAAAACATGGATCATTAAAAATTAATTCAGAATTAAACCGAAAATATTGCACGTAAAACTAGAAAAATATAACTTCGACTAATAAATTTTTCTTTTCTTTTTATATGAGCAGATTAAAGAGATAAAAAAATAATACGAGATAACTAAAAAGAATTTAACAGAATAAAAATTTAATGATGAGATTAATTTTTTAATTAAGAACAGATAACTACAAGATTATTAACTAAACTTAGTCTACCTAAAAAATAGGAGATTAAATCTACTTACCTGCATGCCGTCACTGCGCGCAGAAGATCCTCCGCCGAAAACTGCTGCCGATCGCCGTACATCCCGTGTGCACGCCGGCCGGAGCACTGTTTCTGCAGCAATAAAAATACTTACGCCGTGGGGAGCGAATCCTGCTGTGGGGCCCACTGGAGTCTTTGGCTACTGCGCCTCCCTGCCGCAGCCAGGCTTCCGCGCCTGCTACACAGCAAAACGCAGCGACGGCTTGCCTCCTGCTGCTGGTAATCACGCCGGCTCAAGAAGCAAAAGTTGTTGCCGCTAACGCTGTCCGTGGGCCCCACGACCAGAATAAAGCTGCCTGCGTCTAAGTCTGCAGTCTTCCGCCACGTGCGCCAAAGACTTCTGGCGGTGCACAGATTTCCTCGGCCCATGTGCTGTCAAAGTCGCCGTGGAGAACTCACTGCAAGAAATCTCACCGTGGGAGAAACAAAGACTTTCACCAGTGACGAACAGGAAGAAAACTGTGGCTAACCGAAAAACCCAATGGACTGTAGATTGATCTTCAGAATAATAAAAAAATAACAGTCATCCTATCCCCAGGGGGTAGGGGCCTATTTATAGGTGACCCTAATACATGAAAAAAATAATTTACCCCTAGGGTAAATTAACACTGACTCTAAAATAAATACCGAAAATCCTAAAATACCCTTGGAAAAATTAACTGACACAAATAAAAATATTCTGGACTTCAAAACTAAATATTAATATCCTAAAAACAAAATAATCATAGGTTGTCAGTTTTGTGCCGAAACTGATAAAGTGTCCACCGTCTTCTCATAGGGTACCCGGATTGGGCCGACCCGACCCCGCAGCTTCCTCAGCCCAGCAATCGCTCACCGCCTATGTACCTGAGTCAAACCTAGTCAACAGACCGGTGGATCATCTGCCGTTCCTAAACCATGTACCCGGATTTGGCCAGCCCGACTCCGCGGCTCCTTTGCCCGACTGTCACTCGCTGCCCATGTACCTGAGTCACACGCTCCTCAGACACGGCAGGTCTTCATGTCTCTTCCTTTGACTTCCGTTTACAATCACTCATCACATCTGGAGTATCAAACCCTTGTTCTTCAACATGGTTTCTCACACCTCCCCGCCGCTCTAGGCTTGCCCCTCCTACGCGCACGAGCGAGTGAAAATGATTTAGGGTTTCCCCTGAGTCACGACGCAGATGGCTTTTATTTGGGTGACAATCGCACATGGCCATCGGATTTGATTCGACGACTAGCTTTGATCGGACCTGTATTCAGCCTAGGCGGGGGCACGTTTTCGTGGCCCAGGCCGAGTGTTGTAGCAATTGCGTTAGCTACAACAGGTTTTGTGTGTATATGGTGTATAGAGTGAACCTCGAAGGGTTCTCACAGAGGGATAAAGGATTTATACTGGTTCAGGCCTCCCCAAAGGGATAATAGCCCTACGTCCAGTCTACAGTGGATTTGGCATAGTTTGCCTCTGCTGAATCTACTCCATCCTTTCATTACAAGGGCATGGCCCTACTTTTATAGGCATGCTGGCTAAAGGAAAAGACCTAAATGCCCTCTACAAGTCATAGGCCTCATAGGGGCAAGAAGGGAAAAAAGACTAGACTACTGTACAAACAGCTTTACAGCTTTCCAGACGTGTCAGATAAACGTCACTTCTGAGCAGCTAAACGACATACTAGGGGCAGAGGGGCCCCCGGTATGGCTCTGCACTATAGCGGAGTGGAGATATTTTCCTGGTTCGAGTTAGTGGCCGGAGCTCTTCAGGCGGATAATGCATCAGCGACTTCGAAGGGTACTCCGAAGTGGGCTTTCGGAGACTTAGCTTTGAATGTGACCGGAGGGGGTTCGGAGGTTGGCTCTGGGGGACCCCGAAGGAGGTCCGAAGGCTTGAGTCCAAAGGGATCCCGGAGGCTAGGCTCCAGAGGACTCCGAGGGGAGCCCGGAGGCTAGGCTCCGGAGGACTCCGAAGGGAGTCCGGAGGCTAGCTCCGAAGGGAGCCCGGAGGCTAGGCTCCGGAGGACTCCGAAGAGAGTCCGGAGGCTAGTTCCGAAGGGAGCTCGGTGGCTTGGACTAAATGCTGCTTGGAAATAACTTCGGTAGGAGGGTTTCGTTCCGACTTCGTGCTTCGGCGATGCCAGGCTCCGGCCCTGAGACCCGCGGAGGCTGACGTCATTTGGCCCCTGTTTAAGGGAAAACTTATTCCCCCAACAGTAGCCCCTCGCACGCAGCCCTTCGGAGTGAAGGGGTGTGTGCGCCTCTAGACAAATGACAATAAAAAAGCAACTTCAGATAAGATAGGCCTTCGGAGCTTGGACCGAAGGGGGCTTCGACTTGCGCAGGCAATAATTGCCTGCCTTGACTGACAGGGTGACCTCGGGGAGACTAATGAGCTCTGAAACGGTTATAATATTGACTGTTACAGTGCGCAGGGCACGCCAGTTCATTTCATCTTTGCCCCAGGCCCACTTGTCATAGGCTTTGGCACGAGAACTGTCGGGACTTTTACCGCCTATAAAAAGGGGTTTACCGCATACGGCTTTGGCACACTCTCATTTGCTCCTTTCTCAACTCCTAACGCCCTTCGCTTTCTTCTCTTCATCTTTAGCTTCGCGCGGAGCCAGCTTCGCAAGATTTAGTGCCCTTCACGCCGAAGCCTCACAAAATGCCGAAGAAGGTTGCATCTAAGAAGGCCTTGGCCCTGGGCATGAATTTGAGCTCTGCCCAGGCGCAGGCGCAGGCGGCGGCAAAGCCTGCAGCGAGGTGCTTGGGGCCGAGGGACCTTCGGTCGCCGTCGGACAAGTTTGAGCAGACTCTTGAAATGAGGGCTTCGGCCTCAACGGAGGAGTCTTGATGAGGACATCCCTACAAATGATACAACCATACATTAATACCAAGATCCAATTATTCAAGTTCGAGCTCGACGATTAAATCTCTAGGTCAACTCGTTTCTAAGTATCTTAGTATACTATCTTGGGAATAAATTACTACCTAATATTATTATTATTGTTAGGAACCATGGAGATGATGAAAATCACTTGGATATAAACAAAGAGTCGGAGAAGAACCATGAAGGACGTCCAAATCAATTTGAGAGTGCAATCCAACTACAATTCGTGTCCAACTCGGATTCCAGGATTAGTGTGCACTAAAATCATCACCTATGCCGAATACGGACTCCGTTTTTGACGTTTCACCCATCCACTGAAAGATAACTTCATAACCTTTCCAATGCCGCCAGTTTCATCTCAAAATTCGTTCTAGATCAACGGGAATCATCAAAACAAGATAGAGTCCAGAATCTGTCAGCACGCTGTTTTCTGCATTATTGGGCCTTTTGGGCCGTGTATCCAGTTGAGCCCATTAGGGGTGCGTCCCAAACTACTATATAAGATGTTTCTACAGCCATATAGGGTTTTTGGGTTTAGTTTACACGTTGCTTTGATAGCCGCCGCTATGCCGGATTTGTAAGTGAACCCCAATTCGCAGATTCCAATAGAATTTTCAGTTCGATTGCATTTTCTGCATTCTTGCTTGTGTTCTTCGATTCGCAGGCAAGTATTAACCTTCTTGGCGAGGTAAATCAGGCTGTGCTTGGTTGATAACCAACGGAGCAGTGGTGTAGCGATTGCAATGGCCGATCTCGTGGATCGGAAGCCGGATCGTCAATGTCGAGTTGTCCATAAATCGTTGTTTATCCCCCACTTGACGGAAGATCGGGCACCCCCTCCTCCATCAAGTCTGTTCAAAGGGCCTGCGAGGGGAAGATATCGGCAGAGATCCATCTTCGGGTACCAGAGATGTCGGAGGCCATACCGAGGCCTCGGGGTGACGAGGTTGTACTCTTTGAAGCCTTCTTCGAGGCTAGCCTCGGGCTACCGGTGGTGGACATGTTGAGAGAAGTGTTGAAGGCCTACAACCTCGAGCTTCGTCATCTGTCACCAAACACCGTGGCGAGGTTGGCCATCTTTGAATGGGCTATGAGGGCCGAAGGCTGCGAGGGGCACGCAGATGTCTTCGTAGCCCTCCATGACGCCAACTGCCAACTGAAGCAGAGGGAGGGGGCAGACCGCGTCAAGAGGGCCTTGGCCTTCGAAAGCTCCAAATTCCATCTTCGGAATGAGTACCAGGACGCCTTCCCAGCGAGGGACACCAATAGCAAGTGGTATTCAAAGTGGGACCAAGAGTGGTTCTACGCCTTGGTTGGCGCGAACTCTCCCCTTCGGAGTACCAACGCGCTCATCTCCTACCGACGCGAAGGCGTAGTGAAGACGAGTCCCGACATCCTTTGATCAAGGATTTTGCTCCAGTGGAGGGTGGCTTCGAGGATGAGCATGAGGGACCTCACGGAGGAGTTCATCACCCTTCGGCTCAGCCCCTTCGCGCTCTCTTGGCCGGAGGGTCTCTTTCAATCTTCAGGCTCAGAGAGCCCAAGCAAGGTGTCGGCGGAGTGCCTTGGTAAGACTTCGATTTCTTTTTATCTTCATACTTCACAAAATGAACTCGTGCTGATTGGGAGGTTTGATGAAGCCGCTCGCGAAGTAAGGACTCCAAAGGAGGCAATCGTAGCGGCAGAGCGCATCATCGGGGACCCGACACCAAAGGAGTAGGCTCAACGGCTCACTCTGGTGGGACTTGGGAATACTGGAACAGAGTGTGGGCCTGGCTTGGCATCGAGGGGGTCCATGCTCTGCCAGACTTCGCCAGCCCTACACCCTCGATGAGTGGTTCCAAAAGGAAGAGGGTGGACGACGATGAACCCAAAGCCTCGAGGGTCCGCTCGGAGCTCCCAACAGTCGAAGCCCCTGTTGCGGAGAAGCCAACGGCCGTGAGCCGTGGAACTGGAGTGGAGCCAGCAGGGGCTCCGGCGGCAGCTACAGAAGTGGCGGCGAGGACCGCTATAGCGCCCCCTTCGGGCGTAGGGGCTGGGGCTCTGCCCGCACAGCGAAGGGACTGGGGAGCACACATCGCTCCCCTCCTTCGAAGATATTTCCTTCGATGAAGGTAAACACTTGATCACACTTCTCTTTTCATACGTGAATATTGACTTGTACTTTTTTGCAGATGTTGATGCCGGTGCGAGGCCTATCGTGCCGAATCCCACGGAGGCCTCCAACAGCAGCAGTAGCAGCAGTAGTAGCAGCTTGGGGTCCGCAAACACTTTGTCTGAAGAGGATGGAGGGGACGGCGACGACGAAGGAACCCTTCAAGAGGAGACCTAAGAGCATGTCAAGGTGGTGGACCGAAGCTCAGCTCCACGGGAGTCTGCACCGGAGGGGGTTGTGACGGAGATAGTCCGGCCTCTGCAGCCGAGGGGGCCTGTGACGGAGGCAGCCATTCACGCGTTCCATGAAGGCTGCGTTGTTGCCGGGTCAAGGGGCTTGGTGGCACAACTCAGCCGCTTGAGCCGCTTCTACCTCTTCGCAAATGTGATGAGTCATTGTCAACAATAGTCAAAGAGGACAGAAGAAGAGAGAACATCTGCTGTGTCTAGGCCGCGTGTGACTCAAGTACACGGGCAGCAAGTGACTGTCGGCCAGAGGGGCCGCGAAGTCGGGCTGGCCCAATCCGAGTACATGGGCTAGGAGCAGTAGAGGATCCACTGGGCTGTTGACCAGGATTGACTCAGGTACGCGGGCGGTGAGCGATTGCCGGGCTGAGAGAGCTGCGGAGTCGGGCCGACCCAATCCGAGTACCTAGTGCAAAGTCGGTGGAGGCTTTGTTAGTTTCGGCGCAAAACTGATGACCGTTGATCTTGTATCGAACTGTACAGAAGAGAAGCCATAGTCGCTACGAAAGCTTAGCTTTCAGATAAGTCTTCTTTAAATAGGAGTTTACTATTTTGTCCCTAGGCCCACAGTCAGTTAGTCGAGTCTGTAAAAATATCCTAAGGGCAGTTTAGTCTTTTCCTTTTATTTCAGCGTCTGTAAAAAACCCTAAGGGGCTAGTGGAATATTCCTAGCTATTGGGCAGCCTATAAATAGGGCCCCAATCCCTAGGGTTAGGTCACCCTTCCAGAATTCACTTTTTAATCCATTGGGTCATTTTTTCCCTGCTCTTTCTCCTGCATGCGCCGCCATGTTCTATTCTTGAGTGATGTTTTGTTCTTCACATTATTTGTGAGATTTGATTGTCTGTCATTCTGTGCACAGCATGTTTCTGTGTTTAGGTCTACATCGATTTGCGTGCGAAATGGTTCACTCCTGAGTGTTCTCTAGCTGTTTCGTTGTTGTTCTGCACGCGAATACTAGTTCTTGTGGCTGGTAGCAAGTAGTACTACTTTCCTGTAGCTACAGTGTGCTAGTTGTTCTAGCCTTGCTTTTTCCTCATAGCCTTTTTGATCGAACAGATAGGGTCTAGCTTTTTCTCTGGCTATTTCTATCGAAGCCCCTTTTCTGTTGTTGGGGGAGATAATCCCGACGGCTTAAGGGGGCCCACAACCAGGGGGTCCGAAGCCTAACGCCGGAGGCCACCCTCCGGGTGAAGGATACCGGAGGCCACCCTCCGGGAGAAGGATGCCGGAGGCCGCCCTCCGGGAGAAGGATGCCGGGGGCCACCCTCCGGTAGAGAGAAGGCCGGAGGCCGCCCTCCGGTAGAAGGATGCCGGAGGCCACCCCCCGGGAGAGAGATGCCGGAGGCCACCCTCCAGGAGAAGGCCGCTGGAGGCCGCCCTCCGGGAGGGAATTGCCGGAGGCCCTCCCTCGGCCCACAGTAGCGAGCCCGAAGGGAGTGTTGGCAGGAAAAGGATTGGACAAGTACACGGGGAGACAAGATCGCGATCCTGTGAACCGTGTCGGGCGGCGCAGGCAGTGCCCGACATGGCTGATACGCTGTCAGAATCGAATCTTCCTGTCTGTACTATGTATAGTCTGTTTTGTCTGTACTGTCGACCGATGGTTGATCGTGTAACCGTTGGCGGTCCAGAGGCACTTGGCCCTCTGGACGGGGCACCTTATAAATACCCCTCAACTGTAGTTGTAAGGGATGGGCTCAAGGAGCATTGAATACACTACCCTCATTCTCACTAAGAAAACCTGCTGGTCCGATCCGTCATTCCAACATCTGTGCGAAGTCCTTCAGCTCTGTGAGGCAGGCTTCGGCCAGACCTCTCCAAAGGCTTCGCTGCAACTAGCAATTCCGAGTTTAAACTATGAACCTAGCTTCGAAGTGTGCTCTGTTCTAAGGTTTTATTTTGGCATACTTCGGCACTTTTGCGAAGTATACTTCGACAGGCTTCGAAGTTAGTTTTGAAGCATGTCTCTCTGGTAGACTTCGCTCGGAGTGTGTTTTCTGAGGTCTTTCTGCTGCTGTCTATTTCGAGGGTCATAGTTTGTGAGTTCGGAGCTTGTCATTCGAAGTTAGTCCTCGGTTCAAAGGTTACCACTTTGGTAGTCATACCTCGATCAAAGCTAGCTTCGAAGGTAGAGTGTAGGTTTCGATTTGGTCTTACTGCCTTGTGTTTGGCTTCGCTTCTCTTTCGGAGGTTGAGGAGCCATGCTGAATAGCGTGGGCCTCATGGCTCCAAATGTGATGAGTCATTGTCAACGATAGTCAAAAAGGACTGTAGAAGAGAGGAGATCTGCTGTTTCATGGGCCGTGTGTGACTCAGGTACACGGGCAGCGAGTGACTGTCAGGCTGAGAGAGCAATGAAGTCGGACTAGCCCAATCCGAGTACATGGGCTAGAAGCAGCAGAAGACCCACTGGGCTGTTGACCAGGATTGACTTAGGTACACGGGCGGTGAGTGATTGCCGGGCTGAAAGAGCTGCGGAATCGGGCCGGCCCAATCCGGGTACCTGGTGCAAAGTCGGTGGAGGCTTTGTCAGTTTCGGCGCAAAACTGACAACCGTTGATCTTGTATCGGACTGTCCAGAAGAGAAGCCGTAGTCTCTATGAAAGCTTAGCTTCCGGATAAGTCATCTATATCTCTAGGCCCACAGTCAGTCAGTCGAGTCTGTAAAAATTCCTAAGGGCAGTTGAGTCTTTTCCTTTATTTCATTGTCTATAAAAACCCTAAGGGGCTGGTGGAATATTCCTAGTGTTGGGCATCCTATAAATAGGGCCCCAATCCCTAGGGTTAGGTTACCCCTTCTAGAATTCACTTTTTAATCTATTGGGTCATTTTGTCTCCTGCGTTCTCTCTCCTGTTGTGCGCCGCCAGGCTCTTGCTCCCTGTGATTTAATTCCTCCATTCCATTTGTTCTTCATGAATCTATGAGATTCTCTTCGCTCCTCTTGTTATTTGGTTTGTAGTGTTTTTATGGTCTTTATTGATGCGCAGCAACTTCTATTCCTGAGAACTGAGTCTCTGCTGCTTCGGTTCTTCACTGAGTAGTACTAGTTCTTACTGGTTGCAAGTAGTACTACTTCTCTGTAGCAACAGTACACTAGTACTCTAGGCTTGCTTTTTCCTGCGTAGCTTTTTGATCGAGTTGACAGGACTAGAGTTCCTTTTCTGGCTGTTTCTGGCGAAGCCCCTTCTCTCTGTTCGAAGTCCCTCAGCTCCGTGAGGCAGGCTTCGATCTGACATCCTTGAAGACTTCGCTTGAACTTCGAGTTCACTTTTTGTACTGTGTTTCTTGCTTTGATAGCTTGAAATACTTCGACTGTCTGTGCGAATGTGTACTCCGACAGGCTTCGAAGTTTGCTTCGAAGCTTGTCTCTCTGATATACTTCGCTCGACGTGTAGTCTCTGAGATCTTTCTATTGCTATCTTTTCGAAGGTCTCAGTGTGTGAGTTCGAAGTTTTTTTTCGAAGTGTGGCTGTAGGCTTCGATTTCTTGTGTGTCAATACCTGCAGACTTCGATTCGAAGCCAGTATGTGGTTCGAAGGTCATACCTCGATATTGCTAGCTTCGAAGGTAGCCGTGTAGGCTTCGAGTTGTTCTTGCTGATGCGTGTTAACCTTCGCTTCTCTCTCGAAGGTTGATTTTCTGTTTATCGTGTTCGAAGCTGTCTGTTCGAAGTTTAAGCTTCGAAGTATACTGCTTGAAGCAAGTTGCAACTCTGTCATACTTCACTCCAAAGCATACTTCGCACTTTGACACACTCTAACCAGGCTAGACCAAACAAACCTTCGGCACGTCAACGATAACCTTCGCTCGACTTCGACAAGCATCTCCGAAGCAGGCTTCGACCAGTGAAGCAGGCTTCGACCAGCAAAGCAGGCTCCGACCAGCGAAGCAGGCTTCGCCAAGTTTCGAACAAGAGACAGATTTGGAATAGTAACTTCTCTTCCCTCTCTCTGTGGCCTTAGATTGTTGTACTGAGAAGGTTTTCTTTCCACGTCTTGTGTATTCTGTTAATCTGTCTATTAGCACTATTTTTGTGTGACTCTGTTGTTTAAACATCAGTTGCTTCTAGGCTAGATACCTTTAGACTTAGGCAATCTGTTCCTGCTTTGTTGTTTAGTTATTTGAGGTGCGTTGGGTGATGGAAGCAGGCCATTGATTCGAAATAATTTTTAGGCGCCCATTCACCCCCCTCTGGTCGCTACTTTCGGTCCTACAAGTGGTATCAGATCCTGGTTAGGGTTTTTCTATACCTTAACCGGTTCTAAACCCCAGTAGTGATCATGACTTCTCCTGGCAAGGTCCCGTCCTTGGAAGCCTATGGCTATAACTATTGGAAGACTCGCATGCGAGCCTATCTTATGAGCCAAGGCTCGGACATCTGGGACATCTGTGTTCATGATACATTTGTTATTTTACCAGTTGTTGAGCATGGTACTCCTGGTATTATTGCCCAGCATCTGAGCAATAGTAAAGTCGTGAACATTCTCTTTTCTGGTTTAGGTCCCACTGAGTTTGAGCGTGTGAGCCATCTCTCCACTGTGAGAGAGATCTGGGCTACCCTCAAGGAACACCATGAGGGAACAGCCCAGGTCAAGGCTCGGCTCTATCAGACCTACCGGCGTGAGTATGAGAACTTCACACAAAAGCCGGGTGAATCTGTTGAAGCTTTGTTTGGTCGTTTTCAATCGATCATTAACAAGCTTCGAGACAACAAGGCTGAGGGTGCTCAGTTAGTCTCAGATCACGAGAAGGCGCTCAAGGTTCTTCATACCTTGGACCCAAAGATCTGTGAGATCAAGGTATCCTCTATCGTTGAGAGCACTTCTTACGATACCTTGACCATTTCTTAGTTATTTAGCAAGTTGAAAGCCACTAAGGTAGATATCCAGCTGAGATCAAATCTCACTGGCTCTGGATCAAAATCCCTGGCCTTTGCTACACCTTCTGTTGATCCCTCTACTGTGAGTTGTGCTGGTTTCTCTTTGATGTCTATCACTGAGGATCAGCTTGAGTCTTTGGGAGATGATGACCTATGTATTTTTAACAACCGGGTGCGTCGTGTTTATGACAAGAGAATGTTCAAAAGACACGACACAGAATTCGGGTGCTTTGAGTGTGGTGATCCAGGACACTTCATCGCTGACTGCCCCAAGCGCAATGGCCACAGGAAGGGCACCAGTGGTAGCTTCAACGACTCCGGCAAGCACGACAGCTCTTCCTTCAACAAGGGCAAGCCGAAGACCAGATTCTTCAGAAAGGCCCTGAAGGACTACCGGCGAGAGAACAAGAAGCGCGACAAGGCCTTCTTTGCCGAGATGGAGAAGAGCTACTCCAAGCAGTCCACGTCTTCTTCCTCTTCATCGAGCTCAAGCGATGAGGAGATCGCCATCAGGAGGGGAAGGACAAGGACGATCCAGCGGGCCTATGTTTCATGGCCTTCGGGGACAGACCGAAGAGCAACTCTCATCAGCGCCGAAGATCCCGCAAGAGCTTCTGTTCAATGGCTCTTGGGGATAAGGAAGAAAAGAGATCCTCCGATGACTCCGACGATGACGATAACAAGGTATCATCCTATGAACGCAAAATTGTTGATTTACTTGAGAGTAATCGTTAGGAGTTAAAATATCGGGAAAAACTGCTTAGGGGGGCCAAGAAGAGAATAGATGAGTTAGAGAGTGAGCTTGCCGTAGCCAACGGCAGAATTGAGAGTCTATCTTCTTCCCCCTGCTTGGGTGATAGCAGTGAGTGCCTGAAGTGTGAGGTGCTTCTGTGTGACTTGTCGAGTCTAAAGTCCAAGTACACAGAAAGGGTTGATGAGAGGGACGCTTTGGCCCTTGAGCTTGAGAGTGCTCAGCTGGAGCTGAAAGATGCTCAAGCCACTGTCATCGCACCCTGTGCTGATTGCCCATCTCATCTAGCTGTCTTAGCTGAGCTGAAAGCCAAGGGCAATGAGCATTTGGGTGATTTGGAGAGAGTGAGAGCTGAGCTGGCGCAGACTAGGCTAGAGCTTGAGACACTGTCATTTCCACCCATTGTCTGTCTCTTATAATGGAGTTGATCAAGCTGAAAGCCGAAAAGTCTGTCCAAGTAGAGAGTGAGTGTGAGACCTGCTTGTCTCAGGTGGAGGTTCTAGCTTCCTTGAGAGAGGAGCTAGCAGATTCTCAGAATGAGAACTTTTACCTCCGTTCTATCCTGAGTTGGATCAGTGCCCGAGAGCCACAGCTCGGGATGATGATCCAGCAGTTCAAGAGGCAGGATGGGTTTGGGGTAGGTTACACCTACACCAAGGCTGACTTTGAGAGTGCCATTAGCCGGGCAGTGCAGTGGAGTAAAATGACTCCTGAGCAGAGATATCCCAAGACTCACTCCACTGAGACTTCCCTAGCTAGTCAACCCAAGGATGGAGTAATCCATGAACCACCAAAAGCTCCACCCAAGAAACCTATCTGGGTTCCAAAGCCCAAACACCTCCACACTTCTCTAGACTCTCTTCCTGGACCCTCTCAGCCCAAGAAGACAACACCAATCACCACTAAGCCCAAGAATCCCAATCCTCAACCACATCCCAAGAAGCCCACCTATCATTGTGAGTACTGTCAGAGAGACGGGTATCTTGCGGAGTTTTGCTTCAGGAGGAAGCGGGTTGAGAGAGTAGAGAGAGCTCGTAGTGATCAGGAGCAGTTCTACCAGCAGGGTGGTAGACTGTGTGTTCCTCAACGTGGGGAGAGGCTGGAGGCCAGGCCACGTCGTGTAGGTGGTGGTAGAGGAGACGGCTTTCTTGCCTGTGCTCCAGTTGGTGGTGGTCGTTCCGGCAGAGATCCAGGCCGTTTTGGCTACGGACCTGGACCTCGTGGCCGAGGCTTTAGGTAGAACCGAGGACCGCGCTTTGAGCCGCGTTTTGGTCCAAACTATCATGATGATTTCTGCTTTCCGTCTTTTGAGCAGATGGCTAGATACTGGTTTAGCTCTTTTGCTAAACCTAGTGCCGGACCATTTGCTCCCACTCACAGCCACTGATTGTGCTGGATCGGGGACTGGAGGACGTTTGGATCATGGACTTAGGATGCTCTTGCCACATGACGAGACATCGCAGATGGTTCTCCAGCCTCACTCCCCCGAGCTCCAAAGAGTACATCACATTCGGGAACAGTGGTCATGGGAAAGTAAGTGGCATTGGCTCAATTCGCATTTCAGACCATTTTTCTTTAAAGAACGTTGCTTTGGTTAGAAACTTGAACTTCAATTTGATTTCTGTTTCGCAACTTCTTGAGGATGGTTTGGAGGTGCGTTTTAAGAAGGGCAACTCTTCTGTGGTTGATTCTAGAGAGTCTTTGATTTGCCAGATTTTACCATTCGGTAAAGTTTTTCGAATTGACTTCTCTAGTTCTTTTGGCCCTTCTCGCTGTTTGATTGCTGGATCCTTCTCTGAGCTCTGGAAGTGGCATAGGAGGTTAGGTCATTTGAGTTTTGATCTGCTAGTCAGGTTGAGCTCTATGGACCTCATCCGAGGATTGCCCAAGCTTAAGATGGAGAAGGATCTAGTTTGCCATCCCTGTCATCATGGGAAAATGGTTGCCGCTTCTCACTCACCTGTGACTCAGGTGATGACTTCGTATCCAGGCGAGCTCTTACATTTGGACACTGTAGGTCCAGCTCGGGTACGTTGAGTCGGTGGGAAGTGGTACGCTTTGTCATTGTTGATGACTTTTCTCGATTCTCGTGGGTTTTCTTTTTGGAGTCTAAGGATGAAAAGTTTCAGTTTGTTCATGACCTGATTTTGAAGCTGAAGAATGAGAACAATGGTCGGATGCGAGCAATTCGCTCCGACAATGGCTCTGAGTTCAAGAACTCTCAGTTCGTCAGCTTCTATAGTGATCAGGGTCTGGACCATCAGTTTTCTTCTCCTTACACTCCCCCACAGAACGACGTTGTGGAACGAAAGAACCGCACGCTAGTCGAGATGGCCAGGACGATGCTCGATGAGCACAGGACTCCTAGGCGTTTTTGGGCTGAAGCCATGAACACGGCTTGCTATTTGGCCAACCGCATTTTTCTTAGAACTTACCTAGGTAAGACCTCATATGAGTTGCGGTTTGGCAGACAGCCCAAGGTGAGCCACTTGTGAGCATTTGGCTGCAAGTGCTTTGTGCTCAAGAAGGGAGGGCATTTGGACAAGTTTGAGTCTCGTTGCTGGGACGATGTTTTTCTTGGCTACGTTTTACATTCTCGAGGCTTCCGTGTTTGGAACCTCGAATCCCAGCTGCTTGTCGAGACTTGTGAGGTTTCATTTGATGAGTCCTTGCCTTCTTTGACTCCTTCTTTTGAGCCTTCTGATGGTGAGCTCGGAGAGTCCATCTTCGAGGAAGATGAAGATACTCCAGCCGCTAATTAGAGTGGGCCTTCTGCACCCCCTGCAGAGCCCACACCTTCTGAGACTTCGACTGAGGATGAGGGCGGACCTCTGATCACTTCTTCCACTTCGATCGAGCCCTCTCAGTCGAGTCCAGAGGTGCTAGCTGCTGACTCCGGTGAGGTGACTTGAGATCACCAGGGAACCCGAGCAGTTCAGCGTGACCATCCCTCAGAGCTTATCATCGGTGATTTAACTGAAAGGACTTTGCGTTCATCTGGTACCTCTCTTGCTGTGTTCGCTGAATCTATTTTTGTTGCATCTTTTGAGCCCAGAGATGTTTCTCATGCTCTTTCTGATTCAAATTGGATTAATGCTATGCAAGAAGAGCTTGAGAATTTTGTCCGTAAGCGGGTTTGGACACTAGTTGAGCCGCCACCAGGATGCAACCCCATAGGCACCAAGTGGGTCTTCAAGAACAAACAAGGTGAAGATGAGGTTGTGGTGCACAACAAAGCTCGACTAGTTGCCCAGGGTTTTTGCTAGAAAGAGGTTATATATTTTGAAGAAACTTTCGCCCCTGTTGCTCGTCTTGAGTCCATTCACATTCTCTTAGCTTTTGCCGCTTCGAAGGGTTTTAAGCTTTTTCAAATGGACGTTAAGAGTGCTTTTCTGAATGGGTTCATAGAGGAGGAAGTTTATGTTAGGTAGCCCCCCGGTTTTCTGCAGAAGGCTTTATACGGGTTGAAGCAAGCCCCCAGGGCTTGGTATGACCGGTTGAAGCAATTTTTGTTGGGGAAGGGCTTTGTGATGGGTTCTGTGGATAAGACTCTCTTTTTGCTCAGAGTTGCTTCAGATTTCTTTGTTGCTCAGATTTACGTGGACGATATTATTTTTGACGGTACTACTGATTCTCTTGTGTCCAAGTTTTCTGAGTAGATGCACAACGAGTTTGAGATGAGCCTCATGGGTGAGCTCAAGTACTTCTTAGGGCTCCAGATCAAGCAGACCAAGGACGACACCTTCATCCACCAAGGTAAGTACACTCGTGACATGTTGAAAAAATTTGACTTTGGTGGAGAGTTGAAGCCGCAGATGACACCAATGGGCACATCTGGAGGATTGGACAAGGACGAGAGCGGTGTCAAGGTCAATGAGAGAGAGTTTCGAGGGATGATCGGTTCGCTGTTGTACTTGACGGCAACAAGACCAGACATTCAGTTCACCGTGGGACTTTGCGCGCGTTTCTAGTCTTCACCACGCGCGTCTCATCGGCAGGCTGTCAAGCGCATCTTCAGGTATCTCACTTATGCGCCCGATCTCGGTCTTTACTATTCAGCATCATCATCTCTTGATTTATCTGGCTTTTTGGACGCTAAATTTGGTGGGTGCCGGTTGGATCGCAAGTCGACTTCCGGTACTTGCCAGTTTCTTGGTTCTTCTCTTGTCTCTTGGTCTTCTCGAAAGCAATCTGGAGTTGCTCTTTAGACCACTGAGGCTGAGTATGTAGCTGCTGCTAGCTGCTGCTCACAGTTGGTTTGGATGATTTCCACTCTGCGAGATTTTGGGTTGTTCTTTCCTACCAGAGTTCCTTTGTTTTGCGACAGCACCAGTGCAATTAGTGTAGGGAAAAACCCTTGTCTCCATTCAAAAACCAAACACATTGATGTGCGCTTTCATTTTCTGTGGGATCAATATGAGAAAGGTGTCATTGACCTTGTTCATGTTGATACCCATCATCAGTTGGCTGACATTTTCACCAAACCCCTAGATCACTCTACCTTTGAGCGTTTACGAGGGGATTTGGGTGTTGTGTATCCTTTCTAGGATATTTTGCGTCAGTCTTCTTTCTTCTTTACTTTTTTCTTGAGTCTTGTTGTGTGTGTTCATATCTTGCATTTTCACATATCACACTTTAGAGCTACTTCTGTTATATGATTGAACTGCTTTACTTATTCTAGCTGGTACATGCTTTTGAATACTTGTCATTGATCATGCTTTGGTTCAGTTCACTTGATATGTCTGATATCTGTCGTATGCATGGCTTTTATGCTTTAAAACTTGAAACATGATCACCATTGCTTCTGGTAACTAGCATGTGTAGGCTGAATGTTTTTTGCTATCTGTTACATGCCTTGTAGCTCGTTCCTGACTTAGATGCAAACATGCAACTTGGACATCTTTCTGCTTTAAAACATGGAAATGTGCTATAAAAATGATGAAAAATCAAGAAAAATGAAAATTCCATGCCTCTTTATGCATAATTTGCCAAGATCCAGGTGGGTTTGCTTTGTCGCATTGCATTGTTCTGGACTGCGTACCATAGCACCTTGGTATGATCTAGGACAATGTAGTGTATGCCAAGATCAATGTCTTAAGCTTCTGATGGTCCAGATCTGGCCTAGGCTTGACTTGGTCGGTCAACATAAGGTTTGACATGCAACTAACCCCTGAAATAAATGAAAAAAGAAAAGAAAAAGCCTGAAAATTGAAATGATAACAAGTTTGCTGAAGCACTATGTTTTGGACAATGCTTATCTTGATAGATATCAGTTAGCTTTTGGCATCTCATGCCTTACCTTGCCTGTCAACTGGAAAATGTGGTGATGCTTTTGTTTGCAAAAAATGAAAAATGCATGCTAATGACTTTCTTTAGATATCATCTATTGCACTGATCATGCCATGAGTCTCAGACAGTATGTATTTCGCTATACTTGTTAGATGTTTGTACTTGCAGTCAATCATATCTGAGAAGCATGCTTTATTCACTCCACCTACACTCCAGTTACATTCATTGCATATTTTGAGGGGGAGTTGTATTTCAGGGGAGTCTGTGTCTATTTTGAGTGCTTGATGTGTTCACTTGTCAACAAGGGGGAGAAATTTTGGGAAAAGAGTTCAAGGGGGAGTTTTTTTTGTCTCGCTTACTCTTTTGAGCTTTTACCTTTGGTTAACAACAATGACCGCTTCTTGCTTTTGTTCGGCTTTTGGTCATTAGGGTTAAACTTTTCCTTTGTTTTCTTTTTCTTTGTTTTTCTTGTTGTTGGGGGAAAATATTCCATCTTCAGGATTATCGCAGTAACAAGACAAAGACAAGAAATCAAGTCAAAGGATTCCGACGTATATTCTCAGATGTACGTTGAAGGTAGTTCGAAGTATGAAGACGGACTCTGGTTCAGAGTATATATTCGAATGTGGACTCTTCTGAGAGCTTCTTTGCCAGCTAAGATGGAAGACTTATCTTCTTTCTCATTAGATTAGTCTTTTACCATTTTAGCCCTATTAAGGGTACCGAATAGTTTCCCCTATGTTGGTTGTAATAGAGGGGTAAGAAGGTCTTTTCCTTAATGTTTGGGCCTATAAATACCCCCCGTTTTACCCTGTAATAGGGACCGAATACAAGTTATTCAATACACACTTTCAAATTATTCTAAGTTATTATCCTTTCGGAGGCTTGGAATAGTTTCCTTCGCAAACACTTCGTTTGTTAGTTTCTAATCTTCAGAAACCTGTTAGCGTAATCTTTTACGCCAACAGTTGGCGCCGTCCGTGGGGAACTTAGTCCAAGAAACTTCGTTCTCTACCGAGTTTTCAAACCATGCCTCCTAAGCGGAGTTCAGCTGGTAATCCTACTCGGAGGTCTCCTCGGACCTTCGGAGCTAGATCCCCAGATACAGTCGAGGTCAGAGGACCATCGACTTTTCCTCCACCTCAAACCCCGGAAGGGACGCCCCTTCCCCGAGTATATGGAGTTCCTCCGCCAACTCCATCTATACTTCGGCCCGACGGAGTCCCTCTTCCACCTAAGTTCCACTTCAAACCGATCCCTACAGTTCTCGAGACCCGGAAGATCCTTCCGGAGGAGATGAAGACAGACTTGGCGATATGGCCACTCAGATGGCCAGTCTCCAAGCCGAAGTAGCGAGATGGTGGCAAGAAGCTACAAATAGGCTTCGCTCTCAAGCCATCCCAGTTATTCCTGAAGTGCCTGAAGACGACGAACCTATCTATCCTGAAGCCCCGGAGAATGCCTACTTTGACACTGAGTCTCCGCTGCATCTCGAGCTGCTGAAAGTACGCTTCGACCCGAAGTTTAAGACTTCGAAGCTTTGCAAGTATGCCGGAGATGAAGATCCTGGAGAATTTGTCCGATCTTATGCTTTGGCGATTGAAGCCAGTGGAGGAGTGCGGGACACCATGGCAAAATGTTTCCCCCTGGCTCTTCAAGGAGTAGCTTTGCGATGGTTCTGGTCTTTAAAACCAGGATGAATCAGTTCATGGGGGCAATTGAAGAAAAAGTTCGTGAGTAATTTCCAGGGCACCTTCGTGCCACCAATGTCAACGGGAAGTCTTTTCCAGGTGAAGCAGCTCCGTGGAGAAACCCTAAGACAATACTTCAAGCACTTCGCTCATACGAAGTCGCAAATTCGAGGGTTAACTACATCTTCGGTAGTTGACGCAGCTCGAGAGGGAGTCATTCATCCAGGCCTACTTGATAAACTTCACCGGAAAAGCATATCTTTTGTTTCTCAGCTGATTTCCTATTTGAAGAATATGCAAGGTCGGAAGAGGGCTGGCTTCGGAGAACTGCAGCTCCTCCGTCCATACTGCAGGAAGTAAAATTGGAAGTGAAAACTTTGGCACAGCCGCAGGGACCCATCTTCGAAGCTCAGCATGATAGGAGAAGGGGGCAAAGCATCCTCGTTCAGAAGTTCTGAACATTGCACCTCCGCAAAAGTTTGCCCAGAGAGCTCCACAATCTTCGGGAAGTAAAACCAGCAGTTGGAGGCCTCCAGGGAAATCGGCCGGAAAAGGCCAAACTTTCTTCTGCTGCATTCATGGTGAGAACCGAAGTCACGCAACTGACGCGTGCAAAGCTATACTTACTCTGAGAGGAGAGTATTTAGAGAGAACTTCGGGTCGAGGTACCACTGACCGAGTTCAAGCCGAAGTGCGTCCAGAGCCTGTCCAGGCTGTGGCGCGAATAGAGAACTTCGATCCAGCAAGGCGCCCTCCGGTGGTCAATGTTATGCCACCTCCAAAGCAGGAAGAAGGGAAAGATCGAGGAAAAAGAGTAGTCCTCCCAATCTCCGGAGGAGGGACTCTCGGAAGCATGTCAAAGAGGCAGAGAAGAGAGTATGTTAGAGAAGTGGGGCACATTGGAACTTCTTCGTCTGCAGCTGTTATGCCTGAATGGTCCCATGTACCAATATCTTTTTTCTGCAGAGGATGCAGCTGGCATTAAATTTCCACATGCAGACCCACTTGTCATTACCGCCGACATTGCAGGAACTGAGGTTCGAAGAGTGCTAATTGATGGAGGGAGTTCGGCAGACATTATTTTTGTTCAAACCTTCGATCAACTATGCATCTCGAGAAAGCACCTTCTTCCAGCGGCTCGCCCTTTGCAAGGCTTCGCAGGACCTCCGCTTGATGCCCTCGGCCAAATTGGCCTGGAAGTTACCTTCGGAGAAGGGCTGTTTGCCAGGACAGAGGAAGTAATCTTCGACGTCGTGGATGCTCCATATGCATACAACGTCATCTTCGGGAGAAGTATGTTAAATCAGTTCGGAGCTGTGGCGCACCACAATTACTTGTGCATGAAGATGCCCACACAAGCGGGAGTGCTCACTATTTTCGGAGATCAAGCTACCGCCCGAAGAGCGGAGTATGGTCACGCCCCCCCTCTTGATCCAAGACTAGTGAATAGTGTGCAAGACAATCAAGAAAATTTTTCTGCTCCTAGCGAATCTTCGAAGAAATCCTTCCCAAGACCAAGTCCTGAAGGAGAGATTGCAACGAAGGTTATTGTTAAAGATGGCAAAGAATATTCATTTCAATTTGGTAAAGATTTGCCTCCAGAAGTTGCTACCTCCTTGGAGAAAGTAGTTGAGGAGAATTTAGATGTCTTTGCTTGGTCTGACGAAGACATCACCGGAGTCAGTTAGGATATTTATTGAGCACAGTTTACTTGTAACCCGAAGGCCCGGCCTATTCGACAAGGACTCCGAAAAATGTCTGCAGAAAGAGCTGTTCTTGCCAAAGACGAAGTTGAAAATTGCTGAAGGCTGGGATTATCAGAGAAGTGGCTCACACAGAATGGTTAGCCAACCCAGTCTCGTCAGGAAAAAATCTCCGAGAAGTGGCGAATGTGCATTGATTTCACATCCTTGAATAAAGCATGCCCTCGTGACCCCTACCCGATGCCCCGAATTGATCAATTGGTCGACTCCACGCATGTTCGGAGTTATTAAGTTTCCTTGACGCGTACTCGGTTATCATCAGATATGGTTGAAACGTGAAGATGAAATCAAGACAAGCTTCGTAACTCCTTCAGGAGTCTTCTATTATGTAAGAATGCCCTTTGGCTTAAGAAATGCCGGGGCTACTTTTTCGAGGTTAGTTGCTAAGGCTCTAGGTCATCAATTAGGTCGTAATGTAGA
>JAAALK010000286.1:20572181-20687248 GCA_019279435.1 Zizania palustris | reverse complement strand
CCGTATGCTCGAGGAATGGGAACTCCTTCCGGAGTTTGAGGTGGAGGAAATGTCGAAGGTCCTCTGACCTCAACAGTGTCGGAAGGTACCTCTCCGGAGGTCCGAGGGGACCTCCGAACAGGGTTACGAGGTGCGCTCCGCTTAGGAGGCATGATGTAAAAGGTTGGTAGAGAACGAAGTTTCGTGGACTAAATTCCCCACGGACGGCGCCAACTATTGGCGTAAAAGATTACGCTAACAGGTTTCTGAAGAATAGAAACTAACAAACGAAGTGTTTGCGAAGTAAACTGTTCTAAGCCTCCAAAAGGATAATAACTTAGAATAGTTCGAATTGTGTATTGAATAACTTGTATTCCGTCGTCATTACAGGGTGAAACGGGGGGGCCCAAACATTAAGGAAAAGACCCTTTTACCCCTCTGTTACAACCGACATAGTGGAAACTATTCGGCGCCCTTAATAGGGCTAAAATGGTAAAAGACTAATCTAATGAGAAAGAAGATAAGCCTTCCATCTTAGCTGACAGAAAAGATCTGAAAAGAGTCTATGTTCGAAGATATACTCCGAACTAAGGTCCATCTTCATACTTCGAGCTTGACTCAAGGCATCTCCGAAGATGCATGTTGGAAACCTTCGAATCCATTATCTGCCTTTGTGTTGTTACCGCAATAACCCTGAGGATGGAATATTTTCCTCCAACATTAAATTTGGGCGTTACATCACCGTGGTGACTGGCGAGTGCGAAGCGGCAATCATTTTTCCATGTCGACAAGGAGTGCATACTAAATTCTTCTCAAACTTCAGCTTAGGCAATTCTCGGATCAGACCTAGGGCATTCAGACGAGCAAGCAAATCAAAGCTCATCTGCCCTAGTCTCCTATGCCACTTCCAAAGCTCAAAAGTAGAATGTGCAACAAGACAATGAGAAGAACCAGATGACTCAGAAAAATCAGCTCCAAAAATTCTCCCAACTCTAAAGATCTTACAAACCACAACGCCATCAGAATTGAGTACTTGCGAAGTATCGTGATGGAATCACACTTCGAAGCCCTCATCAAGCAATTGAGATACAGAAAGCAAATTGTATCCCAAGTTTTCAACCAAAGCAACATCTTTGAGAGTGAAATTTGAGTTGATTCTTACCACACCTTTACCTTTCACTCTACTCCTTCGATTGTTGCCGAAGGTGATATGTTCCTTTTTCTTGGTTGTGGTGAGGCTGGAGAACCATGCTGCATCTCCGGTCATATGGCGCGAACAACCGGAGTCCATGATCCATGTGCCCTCCAAGCCTCGGTCTGGCGCCTACACATGATAAGAAAATCTCGATCGCTTAGTGTTGGGGTGAGTGAAAACATGATGAGACATCCAGCACTAAGTGATACAGTAGTAGGCATAGTAAAAATAGACTGTCTACGCACAAGATAATCAGAATGATGCAAAGTGCGAGGTCTACCTACATGCTGTGATCCAAACGCATGACGAGGTCTCCTAACCTGACGAGGTACAAAGCTACTCGCATGGAGTCTACCGCCATATGGACCATGGTGAACACCTCGAGGAGCAAAACCTCTTCGGTAAGTACCAGGAGCCTCGAAAACAGGACGTGAGTAAAACTCAGACTCATGCATACCTCGAGATGGGTAATGCATGTCCTGGAAACTCATCGCCTGAGAGCGTCGCTCATCCTAGATGCGACGAAAACAGAACCCAACCAAATGACCCGCCCTCTAACAGTAAGAACAATGAAAAATTCTCCTAGGGGCATTCTCATGGGTCATAGGAGCAAGTCTCACAGGCTCCTTGGGCTTCTGCTGAGTGGTTTTCTTAGGAGGAATTTTCTTTGCAGGAGGAGTGATTTTCTTTGGAGTTCGGGTAGGCTTTTTGGCTGATGGAGTGTCTAAGAGGGTTTTTCTTTCTCTAAGGTAGTGGGCGACGTAAAAACAGTTTTGTTCTCACTATCTGAAGGAATCCTCTCAAAACCCAATCCGAGAGCTAACCCTGCCCTGTTAGCACACATCTAGGTTTTGGCCAAGAGCAAGTCCATCCTACCCTTCCCTTCAGTGAATTTGTTAACCACATAAAGAAGGTACTCATTCTCAGTCATGAGGTGTTTAGCTCGCTCTCTAACAGTGTCTAGCTGGTCCTTAAGGGTTATGCAAGTGTCACACACAGGTTGCACATCCTTAGAACTACCAGCCCTCTCCAATCTAGCCTCTAAATCATGGACATTCTTATCACGTAAATCAATGCTCTCATGTAATAAGGAACAATTCATGCCTTCATTTATATCATGAGGACTAGAATCAACCATCAAAAGCTGCTTCTGTGCAGTCTTAAGCTCAGAAAGAGTTTGAGCATGCACAGAACGCAACTGAGCAAGCTCACCTATGACAACAATGCAAGATTCACATTCAGCATCATTAATGTTAGACTTAAGCATGGCATAATCAGTAGAGATAGATTCTAGCCTAAGTCTAAGGTCTTTTCTATCTCTAGCGGCTTGCACAAGCAACTTATCCTGACCAAGAACTACTTCATTCAGTTCATCTAATTTAATTGAAACTGGTCATAGGATAATGGTACCTTAGATGAGTCAAGCTCATCGCCGTTGTGATCACTATCGGCCATGAAGCAAAGGCCAGTGAAATCTCATCCCTTCTTGTCCTTCTTTTCCTCCTTCCTTGGAGACTCCTCCTCCTCCTCCTCAGAGCTCGACTCCTCAGTTGAGGAAGTGTCGATGTCGCTGAGAGAAGCAACAAAGGCTTTGGAAGCGGCTTTGGCTACCCTCTTAGCCATCTTGCCGCGCTTGCCCTTCACAAAAGGTTTCCTCTCCTTTTTGTCGTATTTGGGGCGCTCACTCTCATCTCTCTTCTTGAGTTTAGCACAATTGGCCTTGATGTGAGAAGTGTCGCCACACTCAAAACAGCCACTAAAACCACTTCTCCTCTGATCCCGTCTCTCATGGTGAAAACGGGTGAACCTTCGAGCAATGATAGCAAGCTCTTCATCATCCAGAGTATCCACTTGCTCCTTAGTGACGGAGACCAGGGAGGACAAAGAAAAACCACCTGCAAGAACACAAGTGCCAAATGTGCTTGGTTCTGAAGTGGTGCCACGGCTAGTGATAGAAACTAGTGCCAATGGCTATGGCAAAGAGTTTCAATGCACTGCAAGAGATGCTTTGGCAATCTCTGTGGACTTCAGCTTGATGAAGAGCTCATCACAGGTCAATGTGTCATAACCTGCGGACTCCTCAATGCTGGATATCTTCACTTCCCATATGCTATGATCAAGAGCATATAGAAGCTTGATAGCCCTATCATGATCATTGTAAGCAAGCGTCTCGTTGGACCGCAAGTTACTCACTATCGCATCAAAGTGAGAAAACATGGCATCTATAGATTCACCAGGTGCCTGCACAAACAGCCGATACTGTTGATTGTATGTGCTTTGGTGCCTAGCCTTAATCTGTGTAGAGCCCTCATGAAAAATAGTGAGTGTAGTCCAAATCTCCCTAGCTGTCCTAAGGTGCTGCACCCTATCAAACTCACTCCTACTCAAACCAATGAACAGTATATTTCTAGCCTTGGAGTTGGCATTATACCGATCCTTCTCTGTTTTGAGAGGTGCGAGTTTTAGGGATGGAGTATTGTGAGTCTACAATATCTCAAATTGCATTTCCTTGGCTTAGCAAGTAAGCCTCCATGCGCACTTTCCAGTATGCAAAGTCTGTCCCATCAAACAGAGGTATTTTACTAACTCTATCCATGTCGCCAACAGAGGGGGGTTAAGGTCAATTGGTGATCTTAACCTGCTCTGATACCAATTGTTGGACCAAAACGGTGACCAGAGGGGGTGACTGGGATCTTTTAAAATTTTAGGCTAAAAATAGCCTTCTATTTTAGTTCTGTCTTCTGCGAAACAGGCTTCGAACACACCCTTCGAAGTTCTGGTTCAGAGGTATTTCACTGCTCCAAAACCAGGCTTCGCAAAGAGGAAAAGTTCGAAGTCAAGAAGACTTTGCTCCACCCACACCACCAAAAACTCAACTCTGCTAAGTCAGTGCAGGCTCCGCACACTGGGTGCCTTCGAGCAGACTTCGCACTTCACCCTTCGCAAGAGATGACTTTTCTGTGAGGACTTCGACCAGATACTCTGCACTAGCAACTGGTACTAGGCTTCGTATTTCGGAGGTCGGAATGCACACTGAACACACTGCGCTGAGGACTCCGATAGGGAAGAAAACATGCTTCGAGTTAAGCCTAGAATAGTGCTTCGCTTGTAATCAGAGAGGACTAGCCTCAGGTTACACAGAGCGAACATACACTGAGAAAAACACACTTCACAATCACAGATCACTCGCACACTTCTCCGAAAACACTCCAGGGCAATAAACTCAACACAGAAAGAAGTGAAGCACAAAGCGATCAAGACATGCAGTGCAAAGTAGGCATAAAAGTTCAAACAGTAAATGAAAACAGAATCAAAGTTTCATTGCTTGAATAGGAAACACAAAATGAACTCACAGACTGAATACAAAGGGTGTGGTGGCTAGCATAGGAGTTCTACAATGGCTGCTCAAAAGTGTTACTGTTGCCTAGCTAGCCTCCACTATTTATAGGCACTATTCAGCCCTGTGAATAGACTACTTTACCCCTAGGGTTTACACTGATTTTGCATCATCACAACAGGGGGGTACAGTTGGTAGTCAACTTTATGTGGAGGCTTCTTTTGTCAGCTTCGCAGAGAAGACAACATCAGCTTTTGCTGAGTAGACACGGTCAGCCTTTGTAGTTTTGGAGTCTTCTGAAGCCCCCCTTCGCACGCGAGGGGTGCGGTAGCTTCAGCGAGAAGCCTTGAGCCTGACCGCCTTCGCTTCACTGAAGTCGGCCTTCGATATAGTGACGGTTTTGAGCCGAAGCCATCAAATCCCTTGAACCTTCGCGCCATCACCTCCGGAGTGGACCACCACGGCTTCGCAACTACTCCCAGCTCGAACTCCGTCAGTCGGAGTACTGAAGCCATGTATAGCTGAAGTACCACAAGTCAGCCACCCTCCGAAGCCTCACCTTCGGAGTACCACCCTTCGAAGTCCCTCCCTCGTCCAAGGCCTCCGCATGAAGCATTCCATGATCACTTCGTCGAAGTGTCTCTCCCCGAGCACACTCCTCGACGAACCTTACCCGGACCATGCCTTCGATGCACCTCGACTTCTGAGACCTTCATCGGGTAAACTTTCGAGTGCCACCATTCGGAGCACACTTCGAACACCTTGCCTCATTGTTGAGGACTTTGTCCAACATACTCCGAAGTCACTCCTTTCGGAGTACCCTTCGAAGTGTCTCGCCTCTGATGACTTCATCTTGGGGTACCTTCAGTCAGAGCCACGCTTCGCACTTTCTGCCTTCACCTGGTGCACCTTGACCCGAGGACTGACCTCGACCCCTCACAGCCTTCGTGACCAAGCTCCCTGCTCGCCTAGCATCAAGCCTCCCACTTGACCCAGATTCACTTGCTACGAAGCATCCGTCGCCTCGATTGTAACACCCCAAAATTAAAAAGGAAATAAAATAAAAGAAAAATAATATTAAAGGAATTACTGGAAATTATAATTAAAGAAAAACCCTTAAAGAGCCCTATTAAAGCCAAATAGAGATAAATATTCAAAATCTGGACTTGAAAATTTTATGAGATAATGGAGAGGCCAAAACATAATTTCAGGAATTTTTACAAATTTTTATCAACAGTGATTCAACCCTTAATCAAATTAATGAATTACTAGAATTATTTTAAATCAGAAAACACTTATTATTCTTAATGGGCCTCAACCTCGAATTCTCTCCAGCCCAGCCCAGCCCAAGCCGCCAGCCACTGACAGGTAGGACCCGTCTGTCGGCGCTCGCTCCCCCTCTCTCCTCCCCGCACCCGTCCTCGCTTGGCCCACCCGTCAGCCACCCATGCCCATCCCTCGCTCCCTGACATCCGTGGCCCGCCTGTCGGCGCTGTTGGCCTCGCACTCGGCCACTGACAGGTGGGGGCCCCCTGTCAGCTTCGTCTTCCTGCCGGGCAGGGGATCCCCTTTCCTTTTCCTCGGCGATCCCCTTCGGATTTCTTGCCGTCGGCCGCCCGATCTCGCCCGATCGTCCCCGGATCACCTTCCCCGAGCCTCACTGCCTCCTTTCCATCCATAGCCGGCCCATTTTCGCGCTTAGGAAAGCTATCCGATGCTTTTGGAAACCCTCGCCGGAGAGGGAAGGAAACCCTCGGTTTCCTTCCGTTTAACCGCCGCCGGTGACCCTATGAGTACCCCTCCCCTCTCCGCACTCAGCCCATGCCAACGCAGCCGTACTAGAGCGAAAGCAGAGCGTCGCCACCCTCTTTTTGGCCTTCGGTTCTGCTTCGATTCCGGTGAGCTCCCTCCGACGATATGCGCCGTCGTCACCCTAGCCGTCGCTACCGTTGTGACCGCCCGAGCCCACCCGTCCTCGGCCACCCCTCGGTTGGCCGTGGGACCCATCGGATCGCCGTCACCGTCAAGCTCCCGAAGACCCCCTTTTGTCTACACTCGCTGTCGTCGCCGTCCGTCGCCCTTCGTCGCCACCGAAGGTATGGCCGAGACCGCCACGACCTCCGCTATCCATTTTCGCCTAGAGCTAAGCCCGTAGGCGCTCGCCGCCGCCGTCGCCACCACGCCCGAACCCACCGGAGCCGGAGACGAAGGGGGCTGAGTACCCCTTACATCTGTGCCGTGCCGGACGGCACCCTGGCCGTCCGATCACGATCGGGGGGCTAAGATTCAATCCCTTCAGGATTTAATCCCGGACCTCAGATCCGGTCAAACCGGTACCCGGTGATTTCAGCCATTGATCAAAACTGAAAACCCTCGAGCGATCTCAAGCGTCCACGTGTACCCGTTCGCTATGTTTTAATCCTGGCCGTCCATTTTCATTTAAGCCAACTGCCTCGCGCCTGATCGTTGGATCTGGATCCAACGGATCTGGGTGACCCGGTCCACGCGCACAGTGCAGCGGTCCACCGTGAGCCTGCCTCACCGTGGACCAGAACCCTTTTCTAGTTCAAATAAAATTCCAAAAATTGATTTAAACTTTGAAAATTCATAACTTGCTCATTTTAACTCCAAATTTCACCATTCAATTTTTGTTAAATTCAGTATATTATTCTCCACATTTTAATGCCATAAAAATAGTATGTTACTTTGGCACAAAATAAACTTATAGATTAAATGAATAAAAACCACTTAGGGTTAAAATTATTAATTCAGAAAATAAATTAGGAAAAACCTTAAAATATAAGTTTACTGTTTTTCACCAAACTTCAGAATATTAAAACCTTAGTCCACATAATAAAACCCACAAATATGTATGTTTATTATTTGGTGGATTTTTATCTGTTTATTGAATGTATTGTTTATTTTTTTCCGTATCGAGAAGACTACGAGTTCATCGAGGAGCCGGAGTTCTATCCCGAAGTTCCTCCATCCCCATTTGCTGATCAAGGAAAGTCATCGACCACCCCTGTGGAAACAGTTGATCATCATTGAGCCCATGTTTTAATAAATTATCGCTACAACTCATAGGTTAATATTGCATTAGTCCAATACCAAGCTATACACTTATATTTATTAGATCCCTGTCCTTGTGTGCAACCCAAGCCATGCTTATTGAGCCTTAACTCCTTGTCACTCTACAAATATTATATTAGCTAGTGCCCAATGTCCCGGCACAACTGCTATAGGATGAAAAGAATGAGTCGTAGATAGCTGGAATCTAATATATGAATTTCCCTGTTATTCTCGTCTCTGGACTCTATTGGAGTTGGCTAAGTTATAAGTATGGTGGGTTCCGGGTGCAAGCTCGGACATTGGTTGGTCGCACCCGGGGCACTATTAGGACCGATCTGCGGGATCTGTTGCAAAGCACTTCTGTACCAACCACAAGTCTAATGGGTAAGTCCTAACTGGAAGTATGGAACACTCCGACTCGATGCACCATAGTGGAGGGGGCAAGGGGCAAGGGGCAAGCCTGTGGGCGACTTGTACCGACGAGGCTCAAGGGGGGGTATGGTGAGGCACCGACGCGTCGGGGCACCATATGAAACCTATAAGAGGGTGCATCTGAATCGAGGCGAACCATACGGAAAGTTTTGGCACGAGTTCCCGTGAAATGCGTCATCTCATTACACTTTGGTGTAAGTGATGAGTGCGTGCCTTGTGGGTATAGTGGTACGTCTCTGATCAGAGTAATTTAATCTTTTCGAAAAGCCGAGCCCACGGTCAAGGGCGGGTTGTGTGACTACTCGCAATTAGTTTACTAATATTTGAATGGTTGAGTTATTCATGGCATGTAAGGATTGTTGTGCGAGGAGGTGAAACGTACTCCTCGAGTTAGAAGTAGATGATGCATACACATGTTTACGTTTCAGTACTAATAAATTGTTCACATTTAATTGCTGTACAAAGTACGCGCTTCCGCAAAATTAGCCACTATCTCACTTGTTATTATCTTGCATTATATTTGCATTCGGTGGCTTGCTGAGTACACCTGTACTCACCCCGTTGACTTACACCATCAAAGCCCGTCTACTACGAGGAGGATGCAAGTCTGGAGTAGCGACCCAGTCAAGGCGAGACTGGAAGGAGGCGTTCATCTAGGACCCTTGATTTTATTAGTTTCTCTTCACTTTCATTCACTTTTGTATTAATGCGGTCTACGAACCGTGAATGATTGCCCGTATTGTACGTGGTCGCTTGATGAACGTCTTGGTTTATTGATTTTCTTTGGATTTTCAATAAAAGTCCTGATTTATTAAATCGGGGCGCGACAAGATGGTATCAGAGCCGACTTGACTGTAGGAAGCCAAACAGACCTGACCCTAGGACTTATATTAACCCTAATTTTTGCAAAAATTACTTAACTTCTCATCTTCCGAGATTTTCACAAAAATTCTCTCTTTTGTAGATGCCGGTCCGTACCATGAGTGGGAACCTTCGCGACAAGGCCGGATTCATCCGCGAGCTACGCATGCTCGTCGGTTTCCTCGGATTTGAGCACGAGCCGATGTTTCATGGAGTCTTCCCCGACGAGGAAGAAAGCTTCTGCGAGGTCACCGTCGTCGTCCAGCCCTCCCCTCAGACAGCCCACACCTATCGAGACGGAGGACCTACCTTCTTGGTAGACAGCCAGCGCACCGCCCTCCAGGCCCTCACTGAGCTCCGGATGATCTACGACAGTGAGCTCTACGACACGGATTATCGCTTTGTGCCCCTTCGCACTCCAGGGAGTCCCCACAGCATCGACGTCAACACACTCTCCCAGCGCCATTCTACGATTGGACACACCGTACGCTTGTTGGAAGCAAATGATGATCTCCACTACGAGGCACTGAAGGATGCCAACGGACAGCACGACACGATCGATTTTTACCGGCACTCTTCCGAGGATCTGAACCGCGAGAACGGAGATCTTCGACGCCGCATCCAGCAGGGACACCAATTGGCTGCCGAAGTAGAGGAGCTACGTCGCTGGAATGAGCTCCTACGGCAGCACGTCGCCACCAATCCTCAGCTCCGCCATCAGATTGAGGAGTTGAAGAAGGACATCGAGGAGATCGCACCCCTTCCACCCCGAAAGAAGAAATCGCTTCGGATCCCCACCGTGAGGCCAAAGAGGATTTCACGCAGTGCACCACCCGCTGGACCCTCCAGTTCCACTACCCCGACTGCTTCCGTCGAGCCCGTGATCGAGTCGTCCCCTGAGCTGCCCTAGACGTAGTTTTTACGATTGATTGTTTTCTTTTACTTGCTTGTATTGCCATTCATGTCAAATATAAGGCATGAGTGAAGAATTAAATAAAAGACAATAAATGTAATCGCAAGAACGATCCTTTTGAAATAAAACGCTTAGCATGTTCCCCTAAAGAGATGTTGTTTATTTTGGAAACCTCAGGATGTCGAACACCCAAGGCTCCGATGCTCCTCAGAATGGAGGAGATAACGGAAACTTGCCCCAGTGGGGAGCAACGGGGCAAAGGCAAGCCCCGGTTGCCAATCACCCCACTCTGACCGAGATGATGGCCACACAAAACCAATTGGTATCTGCCCTCCTGAACCAAATGCAACAGCAGCAGCAGCAGATGCAAGAGCAGCAGGCTCACTTCTTCCGTCTCCACCAACAGCCCGAGCTGCCACGCCCCGCCACTCCAGCTCCCGCTCCCGCCTCCCAACTCTCGGAATTCCTCCGAGTCCGCCCACCTACTTTCTCAAGTACCACCAACCCCATGGAGGCTGGGGATTGGTTGAGGACTATCGGGAAGAAACTCAACCTCCTGACCTGCACCGAGCAGGAGAGGGTGGCTTTTGCCACCCATCAACTCCAAGGTCCCGCCGTAGAATGGTGGGACAATCTGCGTGAGACCCTGCCCGAGGGACACGTCCATACTTGGGCGGAGTTCTCGGACGCCTTCCGTGCCGCTCACATCCATGATGGCATCATTGCATAGAAGCAGCAGGAGTTTCGAGACCTGCAGCAGGGGAGCAGATCCGTGACGGAATACCTGCACGAATTCAACAGGTTGGCCAGGTACGCACCTGAGGAGGTCCGTACCGATGCGGCCAGGCAGGCAAAGTTCCTTCGGGAACTAAAGGATGAGCTGTCCCTATAGCTTATTTCCGGAGATTACGCCAACTTCCAAAAGTTGGTGAATAAATCCATCATTCAGGAGACTCAGCAAAATAAGGTTGACCTAAAGAAGAAAAGGATGATTGCTTTCAAACAGAACCAAGGCATGGCATAGAGGCCTCGTTTCATCCCTCCTCCACCAGCGCCACAGTACCACCCCTGCCCGGTGTATCGTCCGACACCACCTACCGCCAATGCCGGAGCCGGACAATCTCGCCCCACTCCCACCGCACCAGCTGCCCCAACCGCCCCGGCCAAGAAGGCGGAGACTCTACGCGACAGGCATGACAAGCCTGTGATATGCTTCAACTGCCGCTAGGAGGGGCATTACTCTAGTCAGTGCCCCCATCCCAAACATGCTCAAGGGGTTGCAGCAAACCCGGCCACACGCGCCCGCGTCAACCACGTCACGGGTGAAGAAGCCCAGGCCGCCCCAGAGATTGTCATGGGTAAGTTTATAGTACATTCAACCCTTGTAGTCGTTTTATTTGACACTAGAGCTACGCACTCTTTTATATCAACGACTTTTGTGGAAAGAAATGGCCTGGACATAAGTGAACTGCCCAGACCCGTATTAATAGCCACCCCGGGCAAACAAACTCTCGCCTATTCCTATAGTCCCAGGGTATGGGTAGATATCCAAGGCACAATATTTTGGGCCGACCCTATCCTAATAGAATGCCAAGGTTTGGATCTCATTCTAGGGATGGATTGGTTAAATAAACACCAAGGAGTAATAGAATGTGCCTAGAGAAAAGTAACGGTGACCAGTGAAGAAGGGACTGCCGTCACATTCCAGATGCCAAGTCTGAAGTCTGGAAGGCCAAGACTGCACCAGATTACCTTGGAGGAAATACCAGTGGTCAGTGAGTACTCGGACGTATTTCCAGAGGATTTACCAGGGATGCCTCCTAAGAGGGACATCGAGTTCAGGATTGACTTGGTACCCGGGACCACCCCTATTTACAAGCGACCATACCGGATGGCTGCTAATGAGTTAGCCGAGATGAAGCAGCAGTTGGAGGATCTCGAGAAGAAAGGCTACATCAGACCAAGTACATCGCCGTGGGGTGCCCCCGTCATCTTCGTCGAGAAGAAAGAAGACAAGGCTAAGCATATGTGTGTGGATTACCGCGCTTTGAATGAAGTAACCATCAAGAACATGTACCTGTTGCCTCGGATCGATGATCTCTTTGACCAGCTGAAGGGAGCTATGGTATTCTCGAAGATCGACCTGCGGTCTGGTTAGCATCAGTTAAGGATCCGAGAAGAGGATATACCCAAGACGGCTTTTACCATCCGCTACGGATTATATGAGTGTACTGTTATGTCCTTTGGATTGACCAATGCCCCTGCTTTCTTCATGAATATGATGAACAAGGTATTTATGGAGTATTTGGACAAATTCATCGTGGTCTTTATAGACGACATCCTCATTTATTCCAAGGACCAGAAAGAGCATGAGACTCACCTCCGGTTAACCTTAGGAAAGCTAAGGGAACACCAGTTATACGCCAAGTACAGCAAGTGCATGTTTTGGACGGCGGAAGTAAAGTTCCTTGGACACGTTATCTCTACTCAAGGCTTTGCAGTAGATCCTGCCACCGTGGAAGCAGTTACAGATTGGTTGCCACCCACAAACGTATCTGAGATACGAAGTTTTCTGGGTTTGGCCGGATATTATCGGAGATTCATTGAGAATTTTTCCAAGATAGCCAAGCCAATGACCAAGTTGTTGCAGAAAGGAGAGAAGTTTGAATGGACTCCCGAGTGCGAGGAAAGTTTCCGCACCCTCAAGACCCGTCTGGTGTCAGCACCCATACTGACCCTACCAGATATCCGGAAGGACTTCCATGTCTATTGCGACGCATCTCGCTAAGGATTAGGATGTGTACTTATGCAAGATGAGAAGGTTATTTGTTACGCCTCTCGTCAGTTGAGACCCCATGAGTTGAACTACCCGACCCACGATTTGGAATTGGCCGTAGTAGTGCACGCCCTTAAGATATGGAGGCATTATTTGGTCGGAAATCGCTGTGAAATCTTTACGGATCACAAGAGTTTGAAGTACATCTTCACATAGCCAGACCTCAATCTGAGGCAAAGACGATGGTTGGAACTAATAAAGGACTATGACTTAGGTATCCACTACCACCCCGGAAAAGCAAATGTGGTAGCCGACGCATTAAGTCGTAAGGGATATTGCACAGCCATCATGATTCAAGATCACGCACCCTTGTTGTGTAAAGAGATGGAAAAGTTAAACCTCGGGTTGACCACCGGAGCATACCTAGCCACCTTGGATACCCAACCCGTCTTATTCGAATAGATCCGAGAAGCTCAATTAGAAGACCCAGATATAGCAGCCATTAAGAAGAACATGAGACAAGGAAAAGCCCCAGGATTCTCAGAAGACGAGAATGGCACCATATGGTTTGGAACCCGGATATGTGTGTCGGATAAACCAGAGATAAAAACCCTTATCCTAAGAGAAGCCCATGAAACTTTATACTCCATTCATCCCGGAAGTACCAAGATGTACCAGGACCTAAAGGAACGTTATTGGTGGGTTAGCATGAAGAGGGAGATTGCTCAGTTCGTCGCAGAATGTGACACCTATAGAAGAGTAAAAGCTGAACATCAGAGACCTGCAGGACTGTTACAGCCACTTAAAGTGCCTGAATAGAAGTGGGAAGAGATCGGTATGGATTTCATCACCGGACTCCCAAAGACCCAACTTGGATATGATTCTATATGGGTGATTATTGACCGACTCATGAAAGTAGCACATTTCATAGCCGTCAAAACGACCTTCAGTGGCCCTAAGCTCGCAGAGTTATATATGGCCCGCATCGTGTGTCTTCATGGAGTGCCCAAGAAGATAGTGTCCGATAGAGGAAGTCAGTTCACCTCTCGTTTTTGGAAGAACCTTCAAGAAGAGATGGGAACAAGATTGAACTTTAGCACTGCCTACCACCCTCAGACAGATGGACAAACAGAAAGGGTAAATCAGATATTGGAGGATATGCTTGGGGCATGCGTCTTGGATTTTGGAGCAACTTGGGACAAGAGCTTACCATACGCTGAGTTTTCGTACAACAACAGCTATCAAGCCAGTCTTCAGATGTCTCCATTTGAAGCCCTATATGGACGTAAGTGCAGAACGCCTCTACTTTGGGATCAAACCGGTGAATCCCAAGTATTCAGAACAGACATCCTTCGAGAAGCTGAAGAGAAGGTACGGATCATCAGAGACCGGCTCAAGACAGCCCAATCACGACAGAAGAGCTACGTAGACAATCGACGCCGAGACCTAGCCATTGAAGAGGGAGACCACATTTACCTTCGAGTTACGCCTCTCCGTGGTACTCAACGGTTTAACATGAGAGGAAAGTTGGCCCCTCGATATGTTGGACCATTTCCCATTGTTCGACGCCAAGGCGAAGTTGCTTATTAGTTGGAACTACCACCCTCATTGGCTGGAGTACATGACGTGTTTCACGTGTCCCAACTGAAGAAATGTCTTCGAGTCCCTACAGAGCAAGTGGACCTACAGCAGTTGGATGTTCAAGAGGATCTGACCTATGTGGAAAAGCCCGTCAAGATATTGGAAGTCAAAGAAAGGATCACCAAGAGTCGGGTCATCCGCTTCTGCAAAGTGCAGTGGAGCAATCATCCTGTAGAGGAAGCTACATGGGAAAAAGAAGATGAACTCAAGGCACAACATCCTGAGCTATTCGAGGATTGATCCGAATCTCGAGGACGAGATTCTCTGTAAGGTGGATATGATTGTAACACCCCAGAATTAAAAAGGAAATAAAAGAAAAGAAAAATAATATTAAAGGAATTTCTGGAAATTATAATTAAAGAAAAACCCTTAAAGAGCCCTATTAAAGCCAAACAGAGATAAATATTCAAAATCTGGACTTGAAAATTTTATGAGATAAAGGAGAGGCCAAAACATAATTTCAGGAATTTTTACAAATTTTTATCAACAGTGATTCAACCCTTAATCAAATTAATGAATTACTAGAATTATTTTAAATCAGAAAACACTTATTATTCTTAATGGGCCTCAACCTCGAATTCTCTCCAGCCCAGCCCAGCCCAAGCCGCTAGCCACCGACAGGTGGGACCCGTCTGTCGGCGCTCGCTCCCCCTCTCTCCTCCCCGCACCCGTCCTCGCCTGGCCCACCCGTCAGCCACCCGTGCCCATCCCTCGCTCCCTGACATCCGTGGCCCGCCTGTCGGCGATGTTGGCCTCGCACTCGGCCACTGACAAGTGGGGGCCCCCTGTCAGCTTCGTCTTCCTCCCGGGCAGGGGATCCCCTTTCCTTTCCCTCGGCGATCCCCTTCGGATTTCTTGCCGCCAGCCGCCCGATCTCGCCCGATTGTCCCCGGATCACCTTCCCCGAGCATCACCGCCTCCTTTCCATCCATAGCCAGCCCATTTTCGCACTTAGGAAAGCTATCCGATGCTTTCGGAAACCCTCGCCGGAGAGGGAAGGAAACTCTCGGTTTCCTTCCGTTTAACCGCCGCCGGTGACCCTATAAGTACCCCTCCCCTCTCCGCACTCAGCCCACGCCAACGCAGCCGTACTAGAGCGAAAGCAGAGCGCCGCCACCCTCTTTTTGGCCTTCGATTCTGCTTCGACTCCGGTGAGCTCCCGCCGATGATCTACGCCGCCGTCACCCTAGCCGTTGCCACCGTTGTGACCGCCCGAGCCCACCCGTCCTCGGCCACCCCTCGGTTGGCCGTGGGACCCGTCGGATCGCCGTCACCGTCAAGCTCCCGAAGACCCCCTTCCGTCTACACTCGCCGCCGTCGCCGTCCGTCACCCTTCATCGCCACCGAAGGTATGGCCGAGACCGCCACGACCTCCGCTATCCATTTTCACCTAGAGCTAAGCCCGTAGGCGCTCGTCGCCGCCGCCGCCACCGCGCGCGAACCCTCCAGAGCCGGAGACGAAGGGGGCTGAGTACCCCTTACGTCTGTGCCGTGCCGGACGGCACCCTGGCCGTCCGATCACGATCGGAGGGCTAAGATTAAATCCCTTCAGGATTTAATCCAGGCTCTCAGATCCGGTCAAACCGGTACCCGGTGACCTCAGCCGTTGATCAAAACTTAAAACCCTCGAGCGATCTCAGGCGTCCACGCATACCCGTTCGCTATGTTTTAATCCTGGCCGTCCATTTTAATTTAAGCCAACCGCCTCGCGCCTCATCGTTGGATCTGGATCCAACGGATCTGGTTGACCCGGTCCACGCGCACAGTGCAGCGGTCCACCGTGAGCCTGGCTCACCGTGGACCAGTACCCTTTTCCAGTACAAATAAAATTCCAGAAATTTATTTAAACTTTGAAAATTCATAACTTGCTCATTTTAACTCCAAATTTCACCATTCAAATTTTGTTAAATTCAGTATATTATTCTCCACATTTTAATGCCATAAAAACAGTATGTTACTTTGGCACAATATAAACTTATAGATTAAATGAATAAAAACCCCTTAGGGTTAAAATTATTATTTCAGAAAATAAATTAGGAAAAACCTTAAGATATAAGTTTACTGTTTTTCACAAAACTTCAGAATATTAAAACCTTAGTCCACATAATAAAACCCACAAATATGTATGTTTATTATTTGGTGGATTTTTATTTGTTTATTGAATGTATTGTTTATTTTTTTCCGTATCGAGAAGACTACGAGTTCGTCGAGGAGCCGGAGTTCTTTCCCGAAGTTCCTCCATCCCCATTTGCTGATCAAGGCAAGTCATCGACCACCCCTGTGGAAACAGTTGATCATCATTGAGCCCATGTTTTAATAAATTATCGCTATAACTCATAGGTTAATATTGCATTAGTCCAATACCAAGCCCTACACTTATATTTATTAGATCCCCGTCCTTGTGTGCAACCCAAGCCATGCTTATTGAGCCTTAACTCCTTGTCACTCTACAAATATTATAATAGCTAGTGCCCAATGTACCGGCATAACTGCTATAGGATGAAAAGAATGAGTCGTAGATAGATGGATTCTAATATATGAATTTCCCTGTTATTCTCGTCTCTGGACTCTATTGGAGTTGGCTAAGTTATAAGTATGGTGGGTTCTCGGTGCAAGCTCGGACATTGGTTGGTCGCACCCGGGGCACTATAAGGAACGGTCTGCGAGATCTGTTGCAAAGCACTTCCGTACCAACCACAAGTCTAATGGGTAAGTCCTAACTGGAAGTATGGAACACTCCGACTCGAAGCGCCATAGTGGAGGGGGCAAGGGGCAAGCCTGTGGGCGACTTGTACCGACGAGGCTCAAGGGGGGGGTATGGTGAGGCACCGACGCGTCGGGGCACCATATGAAACCTATAAGAGGGTGCATCTGAATCGAGGCGAACCATACGGAAGGTTTTGGCACGAGTTCCCGTGAAATGGGTCATATCATTACACTTTGGTGTAAGTGATGAGTGTGTGCCTTGTGGGTACAGTGGTACGTCTTTGATCAGAGTAATTTAATCTTTTCAAAAAGCCGAGCCCACGGTCAAGGGCGGGTTGTGTGACTACTCGCAGTTAGTTTACTAATATTTGAATGGTTGAGTTATTCATGGCATGTAAGGACTGTTGTGCGAGGAGGTGAAACGTACTCCTCGAGTTAGAAGTAGATGATTCATACACATGTTTATGTTTCAGTACTAATAAATTGTTCACATTTAACTGCTGTACAAAGTACGTGCTTCCGCAAAATTAGCCACTATCTCCCTTGTTATTATCTTGCATTATATTTGCATTCGGTGGCTTGCTGAGTACACCTGTACTCACCCCATTGACTTACACCATCAGAGCCTGTCTACTACGAGGAGGATGCAGGTCTGGAGTAGCGACCCAGTCAAGGCGAGACTGGAAGGAGGCGTTCATCTAGGACCCTTGATTTTATTAGTTTCTCTTCACTTTCATTCACTTTTGTATTAATGCGGTCTACGAACCATGAATGATTACCGTATTGTACGTGGTCGCTTGATGAATGTCTTGTTTTATTGATTTTCTTTGGATTTTCAATAAAAGTCCTGATTTATTAAATCGGGGCGCGACACGAAGTCTCCTGTGCACCACAGACAAACAGACAAGTGTATCCAGTACCACAGAGACCTCTCCAGGTAACCAACCTCCGATACACACTCTGGTGTACTACCCAAAGTACCGAACACTCCGATACAACCGAGTCACCGTGTACTGTCGGACCCCTCCGACAGGCCCACTCTGCTGCAACAGCTACAGCAACCAGAACCCACCGAACCCTTCGGTGAAACATCCTCCGAACCCTTTCAGAGGTACCCCTTCGAATCGAAGGATAAAATCTGTCAATCACTCATCACAGACTCCAAAACCAACCCTTGGTTTCTCACTTATCTTGGTAGATATCAGTTAGCTTTTGCATCTCATGCTTTACTTTGCTTGTCAACTAGAAAATGTGGTGATACTTTTGTTTGCAAAAATCGAAAAATGCGTGCTAATGACTCTCTTTAGATATCATCTGTTGCACTGATCATATCATGTATCTTAGATAGTATGTCTTTTGCTATACCTGTTAGATGTTGTAATTGCAGTCAATCATATCTGAGAAGCTTGCTTTTTACACTCCACCTGCACCCCATCTGCATTCATGGCATATTTTGAGGGGGAGCTACATTTCAGGGGGAGTTTGTGTATGTGTCTCTATTAGAGTGCATTTAGTCTCACATGATGAGTCCAATTGTCAACAAGGGGGAAAAATTTTGGGTTACCCGATCTTTTAGAAGAGTTTAGGGAGAGTTTTTGGCTTTCTCTGGGATTTGTTTGAGGGGGAGTTTTAGTATCTTTTGCCTTTACTCTTTGGATATCCTTGTTGATAATTCTGAGATTGCACTTGTTTTGAGGTTTTATTTTTGGTTAACCATAATGATTGTTTTTCTTGCTTTTGTTTGGCTTTTGGTCATTAGGGTTAAACTTTTATTTTATTTTCTTCTTTCTGTTTTCCTTTGTTTTTGTTTTCGTGTTTCCACATGTTTTGTAGGTTCTGAAGAATTGCTGAAGAGGGTGTTGACAATGCACTCATCAAGGGGGAGATTGAGGAACCATGTTGAAGAGTATGGGTCTTATGGCTCCAGATGTGATGAGTGATTGTCAACGGAAGTCAAAGAGGATACGTGAACAGAAGATGAGACCTGTCGTGTCTGGGGCATGTGTGATTTAGGTACACGGGCAGCGAGCGACAGCCAGGCAAAGGAGCCGCGAAGTCGGGCTAGCCCAATCCGAGTACATGGGCTAAGAGCGGCAGAGGATCCACTGGTCTGTTGACCGGGGTTGACTCAGGTACACGAGCGGCGAGCGATTGCCGGGATGAGGAAGCTTCGGAATCAGGTCAGTCCAATCCGGGTACCCGTTGCGAAGACGGTGGACGCTTTGTCAGTTTCGGCGCAAAACTGACAACTGCTGATTATCTTTATTTAGGATTTTATTATTTAGCCTTTAGGTCCACATTCTTTTTTATTCGAGTCAGTTAAATATTCTAAGGGCATTTTAGTATTTTCCAATTTTATTTTTAGAGTCAGTGTAAGGGTAAATTAGTCTTTTCCCTTTATTAGTGGGCTGCCTATAAATAGGCCCCAACCCCCTAGGGTTAGGATTGACTGTTTTTTCGAAACTAATCTACAGTCCAGATGTTTTCCGTCACCGCTATTTTTATTCCGTTGCCGTTTCTTTATCTGTTTTGAGCCGCCGTCGCCGGATTGATTCGCTGCAGCCGAGGCTCGGCAGCGTTGCGCAGCGGCAGCCTAGCACTGCAGCTTGCAGCCTAGCATGGCACAGGCGCTAGGAAAGCCCTGCCGGCATCACAACAATCATCATTGTTGATCTTGGTTTGCGTGCCTGAATATATCTATTTGGAGATTATTTTTGTTGTTGCGTTGTCTTCCGCTGCAGCTCTCCTTTCGGTTTAATCACGTGGAGTAGCAGAGAAGGCATGCACTCGGCACGTTGGGCAAATATTCAAGTTGCGGCAGTCCACGGCGCGATTTTTTTCCCTTCACTTGCTTCCCTGACGCGGCAGCCGAGATGCATGCTACAGCAGCCTAGCTTACAGTGCAGGTTAGCCGGTGCAACACGCATACACAAGCCTAGCAGCGGGCGAAATTACCATGGCGCAGCAGCAGGCTTTCGGCAACTGTACTACGGGCGGAGAAACCGTGGTGCGGTTACGTGATTTGTTTTTGTGTTGTGCAATTTTTTTCTCTATCACGCGATCAGGAAGGAATTCGGCAGCAAGGCATCGTGCGGCAGCATTAAACACAAGTAATCTTTTTGATCCAATCTCCTATTTTTTAGCTAAGTTGATTAATTAGCATGCGAATCTGGTTAGTAATTTCATAATTAATTTTTGTCTACTAAAACCTTATTAGTACTCGCATATTATTTATTTAAGTATTTTTAGTGTGTTCGTATAAAAAGAAAAAAATAGTCACAATAATATTTTTAATTCTAGATTTACGTGCAATATATCAGTTTTATTTCTGAATTTATTTCTGGATAATCTTTGCTTTATTCAATTTATTCTCATATTGTGAGAAACCAAGGGTTGGTTTCGGTGTTTGTGATGAGTGATTGACAGGCTTTTACCCTCTGGTCCGAAGGGGGTTCGGAGGTTGGATCTCCGAAGGTGTTCGAAGGCTGTATCACCGAAGGGTTCGGTGGTTTGGTTGCTGCAGCTGTTGCAGCGGAGTGTGCCTGTCGGAGGGGTCCGACAGTACACGATGACTGGGTTTGTACCGAAGGTCTCGGTACTTTGGGCGGTACACCGGAGTGTGTGCCGAAGGTTGCTAACCCGAAGAGGTCTCCGGAGTACTGGACACACTTGTCTGTTTGTCTGTGGTGCGCATGAGACTTCGGAGGCGACGGACGGTTCGTAGCAGGTGAACCTGGGTCAAGCGGGAGGCTTGATGCCTGTGGAGCGGGGAGCTCCGTCACGGTGGCTGCGAAGCGGTCTGGGTCGGTCCTCTGGTCAAGGTGCACCAGGAGAAGGCAGTAAGTGCGGAGCGTGGCTCCGGGTGAAGGTACTCCGAGACAAAGTCCTCGGAGGCGAGGCACTTCAAAGGTACTCCGGAAGGAGTGACTTCGGAGTTTGGTTGTTCAAGTCCTCTGCGGAGGCAAGGCGCTCGAGGTGTGCTCCGGAGGGAGACACTCGAAGGTACCCGACGAAGGTCTCAGAAGTCGAGGTGCATCGAAGGCATGGTCCGGGTGAGGCTTGTCGAGGAGTGTGCTCGGGGAGAGACACTGCGACGAAGTGCTCATGGAATGCTTCATGCGGAGGCCTTGGACGAAGGAGGGACTTTGAAGGGTGGTACTCCGAAGGTGGGGCTTCGGAGTAAGGAAGGCTTCCGAGCGAGGCTAGCTCCGGAGTGAAGGATGACTTGTGGTACTTCGGCCATGCATGGCTTTGGTACACGGATTGACAGAGTTCGAGCTGGGAGTAGCTGCAAATCCGTGGTGGTCCACTCTGGAGGTGGTGGTGCGAAGGCCCAAGGGCTTTGACGGCTTCGGCTCAAAACCGTCACTGTATCGGAGGCTATCTTCGGCGAAGCGAAGGCTGTCAGGCTCAAGGCTTCTTGCCGAAGCTACCGTACCCCTCGCGTGCGAAGGGGGCTTCAGGAAGGTCAAAGACTGCAAATGCTGACATTGTCTGCTCTACAAAAAGCTGACGCGGTCCCCTCTGCAAAGCTGACAGAGAAGCCTCCAGAATAAAGTTGACTACCTTTTGTACTCCTCTGTTCTGTAGAGACAAAACTGGTGTAAACCCTAAGGGTAAAGTAGTCAATTCACTTGGGATGAATAGTGGCTATAAATATGGGGGCTGGGTAGGTAACATTTAACACTTTGAGCATTTACTGTTGTGCTCCTGTACTAGCCTCCACTGTTTGTATTCATCTAGTGAGTTCTTTTACTGTGTTCCTTGTTCAAGCGGCGAAGCCTTGCTTCTGTGTTGTCTTTCTGCTTGAGCTTGTTTGCATACCTCGCTAGCTGTAGTGCACCGAAGCATGTCTTGGCGAAGGGTGTTGTAACACCCCAAGAAATAAAAACAAATAAAATAAAAGAAAAATATTATTTAAATCATTTCTGGATTTATTATTAAAGGAAAATCATGAATGAACCCAAATAAAGCCAAACAGGAAGAAATACCCAAAATATGGACCTGAAAATTTTATGAGATAAACTAGAGGCCAAAATATAATTTTAGGAATTTTTAAAAAATTTTATCAACAGTGATTCATCCTTTAAACAAATATATGAATTACTGGATTTATTTTAAATCAGAAAAGAATTAAAAATAAAATCGGGCCTCAACCTCCAAAGTAACCGAGCCCAGCCCAGTCCAACCCGTGCGTCACTGACCAGTTGGGCCCGCTTGTCGGCGCCGCTTCCCCCCCTCTCTCTCCCGCGCCCGCCCCGCCTGGTCCACCTGTCAGTCTCAGTCGTGCCCCCTTCCTCCCTCTGGCAGGTGTGGCCCGCCTGTCGGCCCTTCCTTTTCTGTTTCGCCCGCTGACGGGTGGGGGCCACCTGTCAGATCCTTCGTCTCCGATGGAAGGGGATCGCCCCCTTCCTTTCTCCCGGCGATCACCTTCTGTTTCTCGCCGCCGGCCGCCCGCGATCGCCCGGATCACCCCCGGATCACCTTCCCCGCACGCCACCGCCTCCTTTCCATCCATGGCGACGCGTTTTTGCGCTTAAGGAAAGCTACCCGAAGCTTGGAAAGACCTCACCGGAGTTCTAGGGAACCCTTCGGTTCCTTGCCACCCCGACCGCCGGAGACCCCCTATATAAACCCCTCTGGCCTCCGCACTCAGCCCATGCCAATAGAGCCATCCCCGAGCGAGAACAGAGCGTCGTCGCCCTCCTTTTGAGCTTGGGTTCTGTTTCGCCTCTAGCGAGCCCTCGCCGTCGACCCCGGCCTCCTCCGCCTTAGCCACCGCCACCGACGAGACCACCGGAGCCTGCTCGTCATCGGCCACCCCTCCGACGGTCGTGAAGACCACTGGATCGCCATCACCGTCGAGCACTCGAAACCTCCCCACCGTCTACGCTCGCCGCCGGTCACCTCCGGGCCCCCTTCGTCGCCACCGAAGGTACTATGGGGACCCCCGTCACCTCCGCATTCCATTTCTGGCCCTAGCTAGGCACGTAGGCGCTCGCCGCTGCCACCGTGGTCGCACCCGAGCCCGCCGTCGCTGGAGACGAAGGGGGTACGTGCCCCCTTACGTCGTGCCGCCCCGGATCGCGCCGCGACCGCACGATCGCGATCGGAGGGATAGGATTAAATCCCTCCGAGATTTAATCTGGGCCCTCGGATCTGGTCAAAGGGGTATCGAGGCCTCTCGGCCGTCGATCGTCACTTAACCCCCCTGGATCGATCTGGTGCGTCCACGTCATACCGGTTCGCGGGATCTAATCCTGACCGTCCGTTTTCATTTAAGGGATCCCGCCTCGCGCCTGGCCGCCGGATCTGGATCCAACGGATCTGGTTGATTCGGTCCACGCGCACAGTGGCGCGGTCCACCATGGGCCTGGCTCACCGTGGACCAGAGCCCATTTTCTGGTTTTAAATAAAATTCAGAAAATAGTTTAAACTTCAAAAATTCATATCTTGCTCATTTTAACTCCAAATTTCACCATTCAAATTTTGTTAAATCCAGAATAATATTCTCTACACATTAATGCCATAAAACAGTATGTTACTGTTACCCAAAATATTTTTAACAAATAAAAGAATAAAAACCCCTTAGGGATAAATTAATAATTCAGAAAAATAAATTAGAAAGCCCTAAGAAATTAAGTTTACTGTTTATTCACCAAACATCAGAATATTAAAACTTTATTCCACATAATTAAACCCACAAATGTGTATGTTTAGTATTTGGTGAATTTTTGTCTGTTTATTGAATGTACTATTTATTTTTCCGTATCGAGAAGACTACGAGTTCATCGAGGAGCAGGAGTTCTACCCCGAGGTTCCTCCATCACCATTTGCTGATCAAGGCAAGTCATCGACCACCTCTGTGGAAACAGTTGATCATTATTGAGCCCATGTTTTAATAAATTATCGCTATAACTCATAGGCTAATATTGCATTAGTCCAATGATCAAACCTTACACTTATATTTATTAGATCCCCGTCCTTGTGTGCAAACCCAAGCCATGCTTATTGAGCCTTAACTCCTTGTCACTCTACTATAAAATTATTAGCTAGTGCCCAATGTACTGGCACACCTGCTATAGGATATAAAGAATGAGTCGTAGATAGATGGATTCTGGTATATGAAATACCCCGTTATTCTTGTCTCTGGACTCTGTTGGAGTTCGCTAGGTTATAAGTATGGTGGGTTCCGGGTGCAAGCTCGGGCATTGGTTTGTCGCACCCGGGGCACTATAAGGACCGGTCTGCGGGATCTGTTGCAAAGTACTTCCGTACCAACCACAAGTCTAATGGGTAAGTCCTAACTGGAAGTATGGAATAATCCGGCTCGATGCACCATAGAGGAGGGGGCAAGGGGCTAGCCTGCGGGCGACTTGTACCGACGAGGCTCAAGGGGGGGTATGGTGGGGCTCCGATGCGTCGGGACACCATATGAAACCCATAAGAGGGTGCTGTTGAGTCGGGGAGGACTATATGGAAGGTTTTGGCACGAGTTCCCGTGGAATGGGTCATCTCGTTACACTTTGGTGTAAGTGATGAGTGCGTGCCTTGTGGGTACAGTGGTACATCTCTGATCAGAGTAAAATCAATCTTTTCGAAGAGCTGAGCCCACGGTCAAGGGCGGGTTGTGTGACTACTCGCAGTTAGTTTACAATTGTTTGAATGGTTGAGTTATTCATGGCATGTTAGGACTGTTGAGCGAGGTGGGGCTGACTGTACCCCTCGAGTTAGAAGATGATGATGCATTCACATGTTTACGTTTCAGTACTAATAACTTGTTCACATTAAATGCTTTACAAATTACTCGCTTCCGCAAAACTAGCCACTATCTCCCTTGTTATTATCTTGCATATTATTTGCATTTGGTGGCTTGCTGAGTACCCCTGTACTCACCCCGTTGACTTACCACATCAGAGCCCGTCTACTACGAGGAGGATGCAGGTCTGGAGTAGCGACCCAGTCAAGGCGAGACTGGAAGGAGGCGTTCATCTAGGACTCTTATTTTATTAGTTTCTCTTCACCTTTATTCACTTTTGTATTAATGCGGTCTACGAACCGTGAATGATTGCCCGTATTGTACGTGGTCGCATGATGAACGTCTTGTTTTATTGATTTTCTATGGAATTTCAATAAAGTCCTGATTTATTAAATCGGGGCGCGACAAGATGGTATCAGAGCCGACTTGACTGTAGGAAGCCAAACAGACCTGACCTTAGGACTTATACTTACTATATTTTCTTACAAACACTACTTATCCTCTCATCTTCCGAGATTTTCACAAAAACTTTCTCTCTTTTGTAGATGCCGGTCCATACCATGAGTGGGAACCTTCGCGACGAAGCCGGATTCATCCGCGAGCTGCGCATGCTCGTCGGTTTCCTCGGATTTGAGCATGAGCCGATGTACCATGGAGTCTTCCCCGACGAGGAAGAAAGCTTCTGCGAGGTCACCGTCGTCGTCCAGCCCTCCCCTCAGACAGCTCACACTTATCGTAGAGGAGGACCTACCTTCTTTGTTGCCAGTCAGCGCACCGCCCTCCAGGCACTCACAGAGCTCCGGATGATCTATGACAGTGAGCTCTACAACACGGACTTTCGCTTCGTGCCTCTTCGCACTCCAGGGAGTCCCCACAGCGTCTTCGTCAGCACACTCTCCCAGCGTCATTCTGCTATTGGTCATACCATGCGCTTGTTGGAGGCCATGGATGATCTCCATTACGAGGCACTGCAGGACGCTAATGGACAGCGCGACACAATCAGCTTTTACCGACAATCTTCTGAGGATCTGAACCATGAGAACGGAGATCTTCGTCGCCGCATCCAGCAGGGACATCGTTTGGCTGCCGAGGCAGAAGAGTTACGGCATCAGAATGAGCTCCTTCGGCAGCGTGTCGCCACCAACCCACAGCTCCGCTACCAGATCAAGGAATTGAAGAAGGACATTGAGGAGATCGCGCCTCTTCCGCCTCGCAAGAAGAAACCCCTTCAGATCCCTACCGTGAGGCCCAAGAGGATCTCCCGCAGTGCACCACCCGCCGGGCCATCCAACTCCTCGACCCCAACCAGCTCCCACGAGCCGGAGATTGAGCCGTCCCCCGAGCTACCCTAGACGTAGTTTACGATTGATTGTTTTTCATTTTTGCTTGCTTGTATTGCCATTCATGTCAAAATATAACGCATGAATGAATAAATAAATGTAACCGCAAGAACGGTACCTTTTGAAATAAAACATAAAGAGTTCTCTAAAAATAAATGTCGTCTACTTTGAAAACTCCAGCATGACCAACACTCAGGGTTCCGACGCTCCCCAGAATGGAGGAGAGAGTGGCAACTTGGCACAATGGGGAGCCACTGGACAAAGGCAAGCCCCAATCGCTAATCACCCTACAGTGGCCGAAATGATGGCCACCCAAAACCAGCTAGTCACTGCTTTGTTGAACCAGATGCAACAACAGCAATAGCAGATGCAGGAGCAGCAGGCTCAGTTCTTCCGCCTCCACCAACAGCCCGAGCTGCATCGTCTCGCCGCACCAGCTCCCGCTCCCGCCTCTCAGCTCTCAGAGTTCGTCCGAGTTCGCCCACCGACCTTCTCAAGCACCACCAACCCCATGGAGGCTGGGGATTGGTTGAGGACCATTGAGAAGAAGCTCGATCTGCTGACCTGCACTGAGCAGGAGAAGGTGGCCTTCGCCACCCACCAACTCCATGGTCCCGCCACAGAATGGTGGGACAATCTTCGCGACACCCTGCCAGAGGGACACGCCCACACTTGGGCGGAGTTCTCGGCCGCTTTCCGTGCCGCTCACATCCCCGACGGCATTATCGCGCAAAAACAACAGGAGTTTACAGACCTGCAGCAGGGGAGCAGGTCCGTAACAGAATATCTGCATGAGTTCAACAGGTTGGCCAGGTACGCACCGGAAGAGGTCCGTACTGACGCAGCCAGGCAGGCCAAGTTCCTCCGGGGACTGAAGGATGAGTTGTCCCTACAACTCATCTCTGGAGATTTCGCCAACTTTCAAAAGTTGGTGAACAAAGCTATTATGCAAGAGACCCAACAGAATAGGGTGGACCTGAAGAAGAAGAAGAGGATGATTGCCTTCAGGCAGAACCAAGGCATGGCACAGAGGCCCCGATTCACCCCTCCTCCACCAGCACCGCAGTACCACCCCCACCCAGTGTATCGTCCGGCACCACCTGCCGCCAATGCCGGAGCCGGACAACCTCGCCCCACTCCCGCCGCACCAGCTGCCCCAGCTGCCCCGGCCAAGAAGCCGGAGATTCTAAGAGACAGGCACGGCAAGCCTGTGGTATGCTTCAACTGCCGCCAGGAGGGGCACTACTCCCATTAGTGCCCTCATCCCAACCGTACTCAAGGCGTCGCCTCAAACCCCGCCGTCCGCACCAAGGTCAACCACGTCACCGCCGAAGAAGCCCAGGCCGCACCGGAAATAGTCATGGGTAAGTTTATGGTTCATTCATCACTTGCAGTGGTATTATTTGACACCGGAGCTACACACTCCTTTATATCAACTGCTTTTGTGGAAAGAAATGCCCTGGACATAAGCGAACTACCCAGACCAGTGTTGATAGCTACCCCGGGCAAGCAAACCCTCGCCTATTCTTTTAGTCCAAGGGTATGGGTAGATATCCAAGGCACGATATTTTGGGCCGACCCCATTCTAATAGAATGTCAAGGTTTGGATCTCATTCTAGGGATGGATTGGCTAAATAAACATCAAGGAGTGATAGTATGTGCCCAGAGAAAAGTGACTGTGACTAATGAAGACGGGACTATCGTCACGTTCCAGATGCCAAGCATGAAGACCGGAAGGACAAGACTACATCAGATTACCTTGGAGGAGATACCAGTAGTGAGTGAATACCTGGACGTATTCCTAGAGGATCTACCAGGGATGCCACCCAAGAGGGACATCGAGTTCAGGATTGACTTGGTGCCCGAAACCACCCCTATTTACAAGCGACCGTATCGGATGGCCGCCAATGAGTTAGCTGAGATGAAGCAGCAGTTAGAGGATCTCGAGAGGAAAGGCTACATCAGACCAAGCACATCGCCATGGGGTGCCCCCGTCATCTTCGTTGAGAAGAAAGAAGACAAGGCAAAGCGTATGTGTGTGGATTATCGTGCTTTGAATGAAGTAACCATCAAGAATAAGTACTTGTTGCCTCGGATCGATGATCTCTTCGACCAGCTAAAAGGAGCTACGGTATTCTCGAAGATCGACCTGCGGTCTGGTTACCATCAGTTAAGGATCCGAGAAGAGGATATACCCAAGACGGCTTTTACCACCCGCTACGGATTATATGAGTGTACTGTTATTCCAAGGATCAGAAAGAGCATGAGACTCACCTCCGGTTAACCTTAGGGAAGCTAAGGGAACACCAATTGTATGCCAAGTACAGCAAATGCAAGTTTTGGATGGCAGAAGTAAAGTTCCTTGGACACATCATCTCTGCGCAAGGAATCGCAGTAGACCGTGCCACCGTAGAAGCAGTTACGGATTGGCTGCCACCCACGAACGTATCTGAGATACGAAGTTTTCTGGGTTTGGCCGGATATTATCGGAGGTTCATTGAGAATTTTTCCAAGATAGCCAAGCCAATGACCAAGTTGTTGCAGAAAGGAGAGAAGTTTGAATGGACTCCCGAATGCGAGGAAAGTTTCCGCACGCTCAAGACCCGTCTGGTGTCAGCACCCATACTGACCCTACCCGATATCTGGAAAGACTTCCATGTCTATTGCGACGCATCTCGCCAAGGATTGGGATGTGTTCTTATGCAAGATGGAAAAGTTATCTCTTATGCCTCCCGTCAGTTGAGACCTCATGAGTTGAACTACCCGACCCACGATTTGGAATTAGCCGCTGTGGTACACGCCCTTAAGATTTGGAGGCACTATTTGGTTGGAAATCGCTGTGAGATCTTTAAGGATCACAAGAGCTTGAAGTACATCTTCACACAGCCCGACCTCAATCTGAGGCAAAGACGATGGTTGGAACTAATAAAGGACTATGACTTAGGTATTCACTACCACCCCGGAAAAGCAAATGTGGTAGCTGATGCATTAAGTCGCAAGGGATATTGCACAGCCATGATGATTCAAGAACACGCACCCTTGTTATGTAGGGAGATGGAAAAGTTGAATCTTGGGTTAACCACAGGAGCATATCTAGCCACCTTGGAGACCCAACCGGTCTTGTTCGAGCAAATCCGCGAAGCTCAACTGGAAGACCCGGATATAGCTGCCATTAGAAGTAACATGAGGCAAGGAAAAGCCCCAGGATTTTTAGAGGACGAGAATGGCACCATATGGTTTGGAACCCGGATATGTGTGCCGGATAGGCCAGAGATAAAGACCCTTATCCTGAGAGAAGCCCACGAGACGTTGTACTCCATTCATCCCGGCAGTACCAAGATGTACCAGGACCTGAAGGAACGTTATTGGTGGGTCAGCATGAAAAGAGAGATTGCACAGTTCGTCGCCGAATGTGACACCTGCAGAAGAGTAAAAGCTGAACATCAGAGACGTGCAGGATTGTTACATCCACTTAAGGTGCCTGAATGGAAGTGGGAAGAAATCGGAATGGACTTCATCACCGGACTCCCAAAGACCCAACTTGGATATGATTCTATTTGGGTGATCATCGACCGACTTACGAAAGTAGCGCATTTCATAGCCGTCAAGACGACCTTTAGTGGCCCTAAGCTTGCAGAACTATACATGGCCCGGATCGTGTGTCTTCATGGAGTGCCCAAGAAGATAGTGTCCGACAGAGGAAGTCAGTTTACCTCTCGTTTCTGGAAGAACCTTCAAGAGGAGATGGGCACGAGATTGAATTTCAGTACCGCCTACCACCCTCAGACAGATGGACAAACAGAGAGGGTGAATCAGATATTAGAGGATATGCTGCGGGCATGTGTCTTGGATTTTGGAGCCACTTGGGACAAGAGCTTGCCGTACGCTGAGTTTTCGTACAACAACAGCTAACAAGCCACCCTTCAGATGTCTCCTTTTGAAGCCCTATATAGACGTAAGTGCAGAACGCCTCTACTTTGGGACCAAACTGGTGAATCCCAAGTATTCGGAACAGACATTCTTCGTGAAGCTGAAGAGAAGGTACACATCATCAGAGACCGACTCAAGACGGCCCAATCACGACAGAAGAGCTACGCAGACAATCGTCGCCGAGACCTAACCTTTGAAGAAGGAGATCATGTTTACCTTCGAGTTATGCCTCTCCGTGGTACTCAACGGTTTAACATGAGAGGAAAGTTGGCCCCTCGATATGTTGGACCATTTCCCATTGTTCGACGCCAAGGCGAAGTTGCTTATCAGTTGGAATTACCACCCTCATTGACTGGAGTACATGACGTATTTCACGTATCCCAACTCAACAAGTGTCTGCGCATTCCGACAGATCAAGTGGACCTACAGCAGTTGGATGTTCAAGAGGATCTGACCTATGTGGAAAAGCCGGTCAAGATATTGGAAGTCAAAGAAAAGACCACCAGGAGTCGGGTCATCCGCTTCTGCAAAGTGCAGTGGAGCAATCATCCGGTAGAGGAAGCTACATGGGAAAAAGAAGATGAACTCAAGGCACAGCATCCTGAGCTATTCGAGGATTGATCCGAATCTCGAGGACGAGATTCTCTGTAAGGGGGATAGGATTGTAACACCCCAAGAAATAAAAACAAATAAAATAAAAGAAAAATATTATTTAAATCATTTCTGGATTTATTATTAAAGGAAAATCATGAAAGAACCCAAATAAAGCCAAACAGGGAGAAATACCCAAAATATGGACCTGAAAATTTTATGAGATAAACTAGAGGCCACAATATAATTTTAGGAATTTTTACAAATTTTTATCAACAGTGATTCAACCTTTAAACAAATATATGAATTACTGGATTTATTTTAAATCAGAAAAGAATTAAAAATCAAATCGGGCCTCAACCTCCAAAGTAACCGAGCCCAGCCCAGTCCAACCCGTGCGTCACTGACCAGTGGGGCCCGCTTGTCGGCGCCGCTTCCCCCTCTCTCTCTCCCGCGCCCGCCCGGCCTGGTCCACCTGTCAATCTCAGCCGCGCCCCCTTCCTCCCTCTGGCAGGTGTGGCCCCACCTGTCGGCCCTTCCTTTTCTGTTTCGCCCGCTGACAGGTGGGGGCCACCTGTCAGATCCTTCATCTCCGATGGAAGGGGATCGCCCCCTTCCTTTCTCCCGACGATCACCTTCTGTTTCTCGCCGCCGGCCGCCCGCGATCGCCCGGATCACCCCCGGATCACCTTCCCCGCATGCCACCGCCTCCTTTCCATCCATGGCGACGCGTTTTTGCGCTTAAGGAAAGCTACCCGAAGCTTGGAAAGACCTCACCGGAGTTCTAGGGAACCCTTCGGTTCCTTGCCACCCCGACCGCCGGCGACCCCCTATATAAACCCCTCTGGCCTCCGCACTCAGCGAGAACAGAGCGCCGTCGCCCTCCTTTTGAGCTTGGGTTCTGTTTCGCCTCCGACGAGCCCTCGCCGTCGACCCCGGCCTCCTCCGCCTTAGCCACCGCCACCGACGAGACCGCCAGAGCCCGCTCGTCATCGGCCACCCCTCCGACGGTCATGAAGACCACCGGATCTCCGTCGCCGTCGAGCACCCGAAACCTCCCCGTCGTCTACGCTCGCCGCCGGTCACCTCCGGGCCCCCTTCGTCGCCACCGAAGGTACTATCGGGACCCCCGTCACCTCCGCGTTCCATTTCTGGCCCTAGCTAGGCACGTAGGCTCTCGCCGCCACCACCGTGTTCGCACCCGAGCCCGCCGTCGCCGGAGACGAAGGGGGTACGTGCCCCCTTACGTCGTGCCGTGCCGGATCGCGCCGCGACCGCACGATCGTGATCGGAGGGCTAGGATTAAATCCCTCCAGATTTAATCTGGGCCCTCAGATCTGGTCAAAGGGGTATCGAGGCCTCTCGGCCGTCGATCGTCACTTAACCCCCCTGGATCGATCTGGTGCGTCCACGTCATACCGGTTCGCGGGATCTAATCCTGACCGTCCATTTTCATTTAAGGGATCCCGCCTCGCGCCTGGCCGCCGGATCTGGATCCAATGGATCTGGTTGATCTGGTCCACGCGCACAGTGGCGCGGGCCACCATGGGCCTGGCTCACCGTGGACCAGAGCCCATTTTCTGGTTTTAAATAAAATTCAGAAAATAGTTTAAACTTCAAAAATTCATATCTTGCTCATTTTAACTCCAAATTTCACCATTCAAATTTTGTTAAATCAAGAATAATATTCTCTACACATTAATGCCATAAAACAGTATGTTACTGTTACCCAAAATATTTTTAACAAATAAAAGAATAAAAACCCCTTAGGGATAAATTAATAATTCAGAAAAATAAATTAGAAAGCCCTAAGAAATTAAGTTTACTGTTTATTCACCAAACATCAGAATATTAAAACTTTATTCCACATAATTAAACCCACAAATGTGTATGTTTAGTATTTGGTGAATTTTTGTCTGTTTATTGAATGTACTGTTTATTTTTCCGTATCGAGAAGACTACGAGTTCATCGAGGAGCAGGAGTTCTACCCCGAGGTTCCTCCATCACCATTTGCTGATCAAGGCAAGTCATCGACCACCTCTGTGGAAACAGTTGATCATTATTGAGCCCATGTTTTAATAAATTATCGCTATAACTCATAGGCTAATATTGCATTAGTCCAATGATCAAACCTTACACTTATATTTATTAGATCCCCGTCCTTGTGTGCAAACCCAAGCCATGCTTATTGAGCCTTAACTCCTTGTCACTCTACTATAAAATTATTAGCTAGTGCCCAATGTACTGGCACACCTGCTATAGGATATAAAGAATGAGTCGTAGATAGATGGATTCTGGTATATGAAATACCCCGTTATTCTTGTCTCTGGACTCTGTTGGAGTTGGCTAGGTTATAAGTATGGTGGGTTTCGGGTGCAAGCTCGGGCATTGGTTTGTCGCACCCGGGGCACTATAAGGACCGGTCTGCGGGATCTGTTGCAAAGCACTTCCGTACCAACCACAAGTCTAATGGGTAAGTCCTAATTGGAAGTATGGAATAATCCGGCTCGATGCACCATAGAGGAGGGGGCAAGGGGCTAGCCTGCGGGCGACTTGTACCGACGAGGCTCAAGGGGGGGTATGGTGGGGCTCCGATGCGTCGGGACACCATATGAAACCCATAAGAGGGTGCTGTTGAATCGGGGAGGACTATATGGAAGGTTTTGGCATGAGTTCCCGTGGAATGGGTCATCTCGTTACACTTTGGTGTAAGTGATGAGTGCGTGCCTTGTGGGTACAGTGGTACATCTCTGATCAGAGTAAAATCAATCTTTTCGAAGAGTCGAGCCCACGGTTAAGGGTGGGTTGTGTGACTACTCACAGTTAGTTTACAATTGTTTGAATGGTTGAGTTATTCATGGCATGTTAGGACTGTTGAGCGAGGTGGGGCTGATTGTACCCCTCGAGTTAGAAGATGATGATGCATTCACATGTTTACGTTTCAGTACTAATAACTTGTTCACATTAAATGCTTTACAAATTACGCGCTTCCGCAAAACTAGCCACTATCTCCCTTGTTATTATCTTGCATATTATTTGCATTTGGTGGCTTGCTGAGTACCCCTGTACTCACCCCGTTGACTTACCACATCAGAGCCCGTCTACTACGAGGAGGATGCAGGTCTGGAGTAGCGACCCAGTCAAGGCGAGACTGGAAGGAGGCGTTCATCTAGGACCCTTATTTTATTAGTTTCTCTTCACCTTTATTCACTTTTGTATTAATGCGGTCTACGAACCGTGAATGATTGCCCGTATTGTACGTGGTCGCATGATGAACGTCTTGTTTTATTGATTTTCTATGGAATTTCAATAAAGTCCTGATTTATTAAATCGGGGCGCGACAGGTGTTTTGTGTGAAGTGTGCTTTTCAGTGTGCGTTCGCTCTGTGTAACAGGAGGTTAGACCTCGCTGCTTACTAGTGAAGCCCTGATCGAAGCCCGTGTTTTTATCATGACGAAGCCCCTAGCTAAGTCCGTTAGTGTGCGTTTAGACCTTCGCAGTACGAAGCCCAGCACCAGTTGCTGTCGCTAAGTATTAGGTCTAAGTCCTCAGAGGGTAGTCCACTCTTGCGAAGGGTGAAATGCGATGCCTGCTCAAAGCACCCTGTGTGCGGAGCCTGCACTGACTTAGCAGAGTTATTTTCGGGGTTGTGGGTGGAGCGAAGTCTTCTTGGCTTCGGACTTTTACTCCCTGCAAAGCCTGTGTTTGGAGCTGTCAAATACCTCCAAACCAGACCTTCGAAGGTTGGTGTTCGAAGCCTGTTCCACAGTAGACTGTTGTAAAACAGAAGGCTATTTTTAGCCCGAAATTTTAAAAGCTCCCATTCACCCCCCCCCCCCTCTGGTCGCCGTTTCCGGTCCAACATATTGCAATATAAATATTTATTGATATATCTAGGTGTTTTCCTGTGCACATCAAGTATTTATTAAATCATTTGAGAACACTTTTTTATTTACTGCAGTTATTTTTGTTTAGTTTAATTTATTTTTAATATCGTAGTTAATATCATTTTAATTAGGACGCCGGTCATTTTTAGGCTAGACAACTTTAGTACCTGTGATCTGCTTTGCTACTACTGCTGTTTGTCTGTCGAGGTGTGTTGGGTGTTGAGATTAGGTCTTTGATTCGTAAGAATTTTTTTAGGCGCCCATTGACCCCCCTCTAGTCGCTACTTTCACTACAACAATCCAGGGAACTTCCATCAGCTTTTCTGACAGAAGAAGTTAACTTCCGTCGGCAAAAGGCTAACTTCCGTTGGCATTTGGCCGACGGAAGCGAGTAGACGGAAGTTAGCTAACTTCCGTCAGCTTCACGTGGCCGACAGAAGTTAGCGCCGAACTCTACCACGTCAACAGAGGGGCGCTAACTTCCGTCGGCTTTGGCCCTAGCCAACGGAAGTTAGCCTTTCTGCCCACGTGGCTGAAAGCACCTAACTTCCGTCAGCTATAGTCAAAGCCGACGAAAGTTAGCTGATATTTTTTTTGTTTTTTCCTAGTTCCCCTATTCACACTCGCATCCAACCACAATTTATATCACATTCACATATAACATCCAAAATCACATCTCACATCCAAAATCACATTCAAACTTCACATATAACATCCAAAATCACATCTCACATCCAAACTTCACACATCACATCCAAAATCACAAAACACAACTGAATTTACATCCAAAGTAACAGTACACATCCGCATTCACATATACCATCCAAATTCACATACAAAGTCACATAACACATCGAGATTCACATAACACATTCAAATTCATATCAAAGCGCATGTCACATCTAGATTCAATCCAAACTTCACAATACACATTCATACTCACTGATCGCCCACATTTGGGTCGTGGGCACCTCCCGTTTCATCCACATTTGCCCTGGAGGCTCCATCCTGACCAGGCGTACGGAAACTCTGAAGAAATAGACAAAATTAGAGAATTAACTCAACTACCCTTTTAAACACTAACTTAATTATATGAAGTAACGATATGTCAGGAGGTACCTCAGGTGATGTAGGAGGTAGTGGTGGTGGCGGGGGAGGTAGTAGTTGGAACAAGGACATGTCAAATCCACCATGCTGCTGGGCTAGTTGCTACACATGTTGTAATGTAATCAGTTAGTTCTAAACCTATTTCTGAATACTTTTTAACTGCAACACTGTAAACTAAACTTACTTGGATCATCGCCTGCTGTTGTGCTAAGCAGGCGGTATAGTACTCTTGTTGTTTCCTACTGTGCTCGTCGCGCCGCCTCATTTCCTCCCTCAGCCGAACCACCTCCGGGTTTTCTTCTGAGCGATGACGACTGGAGCCAACTCCGACGGAGCTCTGCGACGACTAAGCTGACTTCTGAGCTCTCACCGCTCTTGAGTCAATAACTCCATTGAACATGGAGTACCTGTAACATTGAATGAGTTAGTTACCATCACAATACCATACACAAAAACATTTATAAAAACATTGTCTCACCATCCATGGCTTTTTCCACCTCTACTGGAGTACACGGCCATTTGGTCGACAGGTTCTCTCAACCAATCATAGTTTTCTCCATGGAGTCGAACCATGTGTTCACCATACTGCGCCTGCAAAAAACAACATGTCCGATTAGACGGAGAAAAATGAAATTACGCAAACTCTTAACATTGCTAACATCTCACCAAATGGTCTGTGGCTGTCTAGCTACACAAGACATCTGGCTGTGTAGGATCGCTTCCTTTGTGACCAGAGGTATACACCTCTATGTTACTTGACATGTTGCCAGATTTAGCTTCCTATACAATAGAAATGAGTTAGTCGCATTATAATGTATCTATAGATAGAGAGTGACAGAAGGAGGTCTTACCATGCGTTTAGCGTGGCGAATATGTCTATCGGCACCATATCTGTGCTTCGGATTCGTCCCGCGGCATTGTCTTTTTTGCTCGTGTGATTACCCACTCCCTCGTGTGAGCTCCACTTTTCATCCAACCACTATACATCCACCGTCGGTCGTCCTCAGCCATTCTATAGGCAAAACATTCATTCAATCGAGAATGCCTTATAAGTACCACGGGCCTATATCTATAGGAAAAGATAGGTCCTAAACCCACCCAAGAGTGACCGACAAAACGTGGTATTTATGACGAGCCATGAGTCCGAACGAAAATTTCAGCAGCATAACCCCGATGTTCTCCAATTGCACGCCTAATAGTGGTGCAATGGAGAACAACAAGGTTATGTTACTGAAATCCCATTCGGACTCATGACTCATCATAAAGACCACGCTCTGTCGCCCACTCCGAGGCTGTCCAAAAAGGGACAATTTCGGACCTACACATCTCACACACATGACACGTGTGAGACATGTTGGTCCGAAATAGGTGACGCATAGGTTTCGTTACACTATCTACGTTGTTGTCAAATAAAAAATTGCATACGAAAAGAAATATATATAATAAAGTATATATATATATAATATACTAATCACCGTAGTGAAATCATCGACAAACCACAAATTAACACAAGAATATAATTAATAGCACATATATATTTAAATTTTACCACACAACCTATTTAAATTTCAGCTCATTTAAAGCCCATTTCTAAACCCTAACTTCTCCCCACTACCTCTCTCTCTCTCAACCCCCTCTCCAGCCGCCACACTTGATCTCCTCTCCCTCCTCTTCTCTTCCCCATTTTCTACACTAGTGCACTGGGTGGCCAGATCTGACCTCGCCACGTCCTGGCCACGCCCTCGTCATGCCCTCGCCACGGCCCCGCTGCGCCCTCGCCATGCCCTATCGAGCCCTCGCCGCGCCATCGCCGCGAGGGAGGGGGAGAGGATTAGAGAGGCAGAGAGGAGAGAGGTGCCACAGGAGGGGTAGCAGAGGCGGCGGCGGCACAAGGGGAAGGGGTAGCGGAGGCGGCGACCGGCGGCGCAAGGGGAGGGGTAGCAGAGGCGGCGACCGGCGGTGCAAGGGGAGGGGTAGCAGAGGCGGCGGCTGGCGGCGCAAGGGGCAGAGGTGGCGGTGCAAGTGGAAAGGGAGGAAGAGAGTCGACTCAGTCGAGACTCGAGAGGGGGGCTAGGGCGACGCGCCGATGCCTTAGTCGAAGGCACTTTCACCTAGTCGCCCGTCCAGAGACGCCCGGCGACCACCTAGTCGCCATAGGTGATGCCTTGAACAGCCAGGTGGGCACCCAACTCCACCAGGCGAGGCGAGCCGGCATGGCGCTCGGCAGGGACCGCCTGGACGCCAAGTCGGGGCGGCGGGCGACGGCCTGCGGCGGCGGCGGCAGAACGAAGGAGGGAGTTTGGGCCGGTGGGGCGCGCGCGTGTAAAGGGATTAGGTTTCATGTACGCACGCGCGCGGTTGGGGATACCTATTCCCTTAACTTCCGTCGGCCACCATTAAAGCCGACGGAAATTTGGCCGACGGAAGTTAAGGCTTCTGTATCGGCCGGGAAAAAATCCCCTTTAATTTCCATCGGCCACTGCGAAAAGCCAACGGAAATTAACTTAACTTCTGTCGGCCACTTGAGGCCGACAGAAGTTATTTAACTTTCGTCGGCTTTTCGAAATGCCGACGGAAGATAAAATAGCCGACGAAAACTTTCTGTTTTCTTGTAGTGTTTCGTTCCTACATCCTAAGAGAATAGGACTTCCCCTAACAGACTCCTAACAGAAGCATTGCTTAAAAACACATAAATTCACATACCTTACATGAACCAGAAGGTATTTCTGTTTATCTGAAGTTCTGAACTGCTGCCTTTACCATGATTTTTTGGCATGCATAGCATAAGTGCTTTCTTCTGACATAATCTAAAATACATGCAACATTCTTTCTAGGGTCTTGAGGTCTCTTATGGGAAGGGAGGAGGACAAGCTTCATCTGCAGGTAACTTGTATTTTTTTATTTTACAATGCATGTTTGATTATTCTGGTAATTATTGATCGGTATTACATATTGATGTTAAGTAGTTTACCACATGTGCATTTCAAAATTCAAAATTTTCTTATATGACTATATATCAGAACATTGTAAAATAACAAATCATTATAGTGTATGACTGCATGTATATCATAGTAATATCGAAATTGCGTTCTTAGACTTCTCAGTTTGCACTATTCTTCCTGTGGTGAAAATTTACAGAATGCTCTATTTATTCAGAGCTTGTAAAAAATTACATAAGGTCACCATGAACATGTGGTTAAAGTAGTTTATTAAAATGCAGTTTTAGTGAAATCATCCCTTCCATTTGTATTATTGAATGTCGACTTCCAGAAAAGTACTGTTTAGCCAATTCTATTATCTGTCCATTACATTTACTCTTCAAATGCTTGTGCAGGAAATGTTCTACCAATATGTTCTGTGCATTCTTGCTATGCATGAATGCATCTACAGATTCTACCCACAAACACTTGTGAGAAGCATCTTACCAAGTATCAACTACTCGGTTCATTTATACAATCAGACTCCTTAGATTTAGCGGTTTATTTTTTCATAAAAGTATTAAAATCTATTCTAATACAGTATATTCTCAGTTATGGGCCAATATTGCACTTCAGTATTATGTCCATCAACCCCTCCATTTGTTTGACCATTTTTCATCTGTATTATTCAACCTATGAAATCTTCCCGTTATGTTTAGTTTTTGATAATTGTCCTGTTTTTTTATTGGACGGTCCTGATGACTAGGAGTCTTTTCTCCATTATTTAGGCTGCTTGCTGGAGCATGACTTGCACTTGCCTAAATCAAGGACCAGCAAACACACTTCTTTGTTTTCTGTAGATTCATCTCTGGCAGTTAGGACTTCTTTAAGTGAGGAGCTGGTACGTGATACACTTAACAACTTTCTTTTATGATGTATCACTTATGTTAGTATTTAGATTTTTTATTTTAGAAATAGTCACCAACACAGACTATATTAGCATGTTAATTAGAGTGTAATGTTGTTCGTGCTTCAGAAAAAACTCAATATTCAGATTTAGACATATGCTAGACAAAGTACAACGAGAAGTAACATTTATTTTATCAATTAACAGTTGATATAATCTTCGTGAATAGTGTTAAAAACTAACATAACACAAGCACACCATCGGCGCGCCTTATTCACAATAGACGTCACAAGTGGCATGTCATGGGCACTCCTCAGCATTAGTTAGAAATCATAAAGACCGGCGGACTGGACGCCCCGCCAACTTAGCCACGTTGTTGAATTTTTTTCGGCCGTTCGATCTGTTTCATATGTTCCAGATTTCTTGCAGGCATCGTAGGCGCTCCACTTCTCTCGCCCTTCTCTAGTTTCTTCCGCCGATAATCAATCGCCCCATTCCCTTTCCCCTCTAGATCGCAGGCGACGACCATGACGCCTCCTCCTGTTCCCTCCGGATCTCCGCCCCAACCCACCGACCACCATGCTATCGGCGACCAACACCGGCATGCACCCATCTAATCCGCCACGCCACATCGCCTCTCGCCTCCCGTTCCGCACTTCCGCCGTATCTGCTCCGCAGCTGCCATGCAGCGCCGCGACACGCAAAACCCTAGCCGAGCTCCGGTGGCGGCGCGCGCGGCCGGCCGAGCCATGGAAGGAGGCGGACGCAAGAGGGGCAAGCTGCCTCGGTGATCGCCGGTGACGGCGCCCCATGGCCTCCTCACCCTCCGCGACGAGTCGTTGGCCTCGCTCTCCCCTCCGACCCTCCTCACGCTCCTCTGTCGTCTCCTCCTCTCCCCCGCCTCGCCCTCACTCGCCGCATCTGCTACTGCTCTATCCCCTAACGAGATCCCCTTATGGTCCTACATGTCGGCTCTAATTGCTCTGCTTCGGTTCGTATAGGTCTCACTCGCTGTGGCATTTGTAGGTGGGCTCGGATGTAGCATTCCTCGTGGAGACAGCCGTGTCGGCCGGTATCCCACTGCACCAGAGCTGGCGATGTTCGGTGCAGCTTTTGCCGCCTGGTAATGGTTCTATCTGCTCGGTCGAGCTGACGAAGCTTTGCTTTTAGATGTGGAGTTAAAGAGTGTTAGTGTAAATCATTATGCTGGGAGACCATGAGCGCAAAAGCTATATTTTTTTAGTTCACATTACTCTGAACGGTAATATTTTGCAAGATATTGTGCTGCATCCTGGAATTCTGATATTTGTTGAGCAATGTGACTGACAAATTTAAACTGTTGGATTCGATTTTTTTGTTTGTTTATGACAATTTGTTTGCTGAAGACATATCATATTTTTTTTCTGAAAATTTATTATTGCAGATTCATGATATCACGTGCAAAAAAAAAATTGAGATCGACTCTTGTTTACTGGCAATGTTGAAGTTTCTTGATGTGCTTATGCAACGCTTGTTGGAGGGTGCATCTGTTAATGCCCCCTCTATTAGGACAACGCCCTTCACCCTCGTTGGTCTCAAACCACTCTCTTGTGAGATTCACTCTCCTTAGAGGGTGTTTGCTCGTTACTTACATTGAGCATCTCGGCTTAGAGATGTCATCTGTGCTTCCATTACTACAATCTGTCATTGTAGTAGTGTTGGGCAAAACCACTGTAGTGGCGGGCCATTAGATGCACAGCTTCTTCCTCCTTGAGCTCTACCGGAGTTCGCATTTAATTTTGTCCGTACAATGGCGACAAAAATCTAGATAAAGAGTGGGGAGGTTTTGTTTTCGTTTCTTTTGAAGGATTTCATTCTAGGAGGTAAATCCATGTCGAATCTCACATTTATTTTGTATTTAATCATGTATACAATAAGTTATTAGCGTTTTACTAATTTAGGGTTTGTGAATAGAAATTTTCAAATAATCTTCCATTTACAGTGTTTCCTTCTCCCAAATGAACAAATATGACTCTCCTCACAATTATTCATCACTTGTATATTGATTTACGTCATTTTAATCTCTTTTTTAATTTGATTTATGATTATAGATCTAGAGTTATGTTGTTTGGAGAGAGAGAAACCAACATAGTTAATTTATTTAATAATTTTTTTTGCTTAATAAATAGTTTGAATTAAAGCATTTTTAATTAATGTTGTTATGAGAGATAATAAATCAATATATTTTCAATTTGTAAATTACTAAAATTAACAATAATGAATTTATTAATATTTTTCAAATAATATATGTTTTAGATAGAGCATAGGTCCTGCATGTACTCGTCCAACGACGGAGATGTGGTGGCATATTTTAACAGAGTAACTGAATTTACTGAAGCTGCCGCACAATATGCTTCCTGTCAGAGTGAAGAGGCAATATATTGTCCTTGTAAAGTTTGTAAAAACGAAGCGATGTATCCGTGTTCAGATCGTGAAACCATATGATTTCACTTGTTGAAAAATGGTTTCATGAAGAACTATTATATATGGACGAAACACGGTGAGATGGGCCAAAATCCTCCTGAAGATTCTGATGTGCCACAAGATGCTCATCAACATAGAAAAGGTGGTGATCATACATCCGACATAACACATGATGATGTTGATCAACATGATGATGATGACGCCTTTGATGTGGAGAAACTGATGCGAAATGTTGCGCCTGAGGTGTTGTTGCAGAGAACTACAACCAAAGGATATGATAACTTTGAAGCACTTGACAAAGCATCAAAAAACCTTCTTTACGAGGAACGCCATGGATGCGATAAGCAGTATACTGTGTTGTACACAATTCTTGAGCTTATGAAACTGAAGGCCAGCAATGGATGGTCTGACACTAGTTTTTCAGATCTTTTACAAATCCTAAAAAGATTTTGCCAAAACCCAATGGTCTACCATCTGATACGTACCAAGCAAAGAAGATGATTTGTCTGTTGACTTTGGGTGTTCAGAAGATTCATGCATGCTCGAACCACTGTATCCTATATCGAAAAGAGTGGATTGTTAGAGAGATGTCCGCAGTGCAACGCAAGTCGATACAAACGTCCAAATAACTGTGTGGAGGACTACAATGACCACTAGAAGAATAATAATAAGAGGTTGCAGAACAGGAATAAAAATGTTATTGAAGATCATCCTGGAAAAAAGACGGAGAGGAAAGTTCCAGCCTTAGTAATGTGGTACCTACCGGTGATTGATCGCTTGAAACGTATGTTCTCTAATCCTAGAGATGCTGAACTATTAATCTGGCATTTCGCTGGGCGAATGAAGGACGGAAAAACTTCGGCACCCTGCGGATGCTAGGCAGTGGAAATCATTTGACCTGGCCCATCCAGATTTCTCGGACGATCCTAGAAATATCAGGATGAGACTTAGCACGGATGGAATGAATCCCTTCGGTGAGATGAGGAACCCACATAGTATGTGGCCGGTCTTTCTATGCTTGTCCAACATTCCATCATGGTTGTGCCATAAAAGAAAATACTTTATGCTCACTACTCTAATTTCTGATACCTTATGCTCTCTACTCTAATTTCTGGTCCAAAACAACCTGGCAATGACATTGATATCTTTCTAAAACCTTTGATGGAGGATATGAAACGTCTATGGGAACATGGTGTCTGTGTGGGATGAGCACAAGAAAGAGCACTTCAATCTAAGAGCCACAATCTTTTGCACCATAGCTGACAACCCAGGACGCATGTCCCTAATAGGACAGGTTAAAGGAAAGACATCATGTGTAGTGTGTGTGGACCAGACAGAATCTATGCATCTTCCATCATTCGTTAAGACGATATATATGCGACACCGCAGATTTTTACCAATAAACCACAAATATCGAAGAAATAGGAACCATTTCGACGGTACAATCGAGCTTGGATAGCCTCCACGACATGGAGATGGAAAATTTCTATTCGAAATGGTAAGAATAACAAAGTTGTTTTCGGAAAGAAGAGGAAGAAATCTGAAAAAATTTCAAAGGACACTCCATTTAAAAAGCAGTCAATCTTCTTTAGATATTTGCCCTATTGGAAGGAGTTGGAGATTGGTCATGCTATCGATACAATGCCGTTGAGAAGAATGTCTTCGAAAGCACCATCGGTATTTTGTTAGACATACCGGGCAAATCAAAAGATGGACTCAAAGTACGAAGGGACCTTCAAACTCTCGGAATTAGACCCGAGCTTCACCCACAGGAAAGGGCCAATGGAAAATTTTTCCTTCCGGCTGCTAGCTATAACCTCACAATTGACGAGAAAAGATCAATCTGCAGGTGTCTACATGGAATTAGAGTTCCAACAGGATTCTCAACGAATATAAAGAATATTGTCTCCGTAGCAGATTTGAGGATGAGCGGCTACAACACTCATGACTGTCATGTTATGCTTGGGCTATTCCTCGCCATCGCAGTAAGAGGAATCAAACATTCATTTCTGAAGATGGTGATAACACGCATGTGTCACTTCTTCAATAGGAACTAAAGGTAGGAAAATCATACGAGACAATAGCTACTAAACAGTAAGAGAATCACATTATAGTGTCATGCATCTGTTGGCGATTATGAGACCATATGTTGAACAACACCTGCAAGAGCTTCGTGAAAATAATGAAGATCGCGATGAACAATGGATTATGGAAGAACACAAAAATTATTTCACATCATGGCTGAGGGATCTAAACCTTTCGATTGGAGAAACCGACGAAGAGATGATGATAAATAAATTGTCTTACGGTCCATTGAGCATGGTTAAAACATGGCAAGCGTATGACATCAATGGTTTCACATTCTATACCAAAGCAAAGGATCAAAAGAGTCAGCGCCAAAATAGTGGTGTTAGAGGAGAAGCAGAAGATAGCACTGGACAAAAAAATGCTTACTATGGATACATCGAAGAAATATGGGAACTTAACTACGTGAACTCTATAGAAATCCTTGTATTTAAGTGCTAGTGGGTCAGACCTCCAGAAGGTGTGGAGGTGGATGATTACGGGTTTACGATAGTTGACCTTAATAAGGTGGCTTATAAAGATGACCCTTGGATACTCGCTCAATCCGTGGCACAAGTATTTTACATACTTGATCCTAAAGATGAGAAAAATACATCGTTGCTCCAGGAAAACAAAGAATTGTTGGAGTTGATGGAGTCGAAGACGAAGAAGAATACAATCAGTTTGATGAGGTGCCGTTTTTCGTTGACATATCAAGGATCAATGTGGTTGAAGCAAAACTGTCATTTGACAATGTGATTCCTTATCTACGCACCAATGGCGATGGAAAATTAGTGCAAGGCTAGATCATTTATGTTTAGCATGCGTATTTGTAAAATCAATTATGTCATTTATTGTTAAAACATGTTCAAGATCAAATGAGGATTTAATTAAACATCAATAGAAATTTTTTTAAAATATTTAATGTTTGGGGCCACCAGCAAGGTTCAAATCTCAAACCGCCTGCCGTCAGCGAGGTTCGAACCTCGAACCGCATGGCCCCAAGTGAGCCCCCTTCACCACTGCGCTACTAAGTGTTTCACGATATTGTAGGAAGTGTATTATATGCTAGATATATAATCCCTACCTCTATTAGTAGTGGCGGGCTGGATGACGTCAACATGCCCGCCACTGCTAATACACCTATATATACTTTCCACTCCCGCCGTCCGAAAACCTAGTTTCATTTTCTAAACCCTAAACTCCCGTGTCGCCCCCCTCGTCCCGTCACCGCCGTCGACGTCCCGGAGCACGTCGCCTCTGCCCTCCGCCCGTCGCCGCCGTCCTCGTAGCCCGTCGGCGCCGCCCGTCGCCACCAGTCAGTAAATGATTATTAACCTATCTTTGGTCTTATTTTATTCGAGCTTAGGGTTAAAATTATTTCTAATTGTTATATTAATTTATGCATGGTAATATAATTTAGTATAATATTACTAGTAGAATGCACTATAACAATAATGTTTTTTAATGTACTATAAAAAATTTCTAAGAAAAAAATTTCCACTATAACAATAATGTTTTTTAATGTACTATATTATTACTAGCTTAGGGTTTTTTAATGTTATATCAATGTGACAAAAAATTACAAATGCATATATGTTGCCATATATTCACGAGATTAATTAACCAAAGTATATATGTTGCCCACTAATTTCCCACTAGCCATTCCCGACCCCCAACCTCGACGACAGCGCCCTCCTCACCGGTTCACGATGGCTCCTCCTAAGATTGAACCAAACAGTGGATCCTCAGACTCTACATCAAGTGGCGTGTGTGAGGTTTGCAAATACGGTAAACATAAGGTACATGGTATAGTTTGCAGTTGTTTGGCGAAGAAAGTGATTCTCATAATGGACTCCGACTCGGAGGACGACTCGCGATCGCCGCAACTAGATAGGGTAAGTGTTGGCAGACGGAAGAATGATGAGACAACCGGTGGTAGAGGGAAACATGCCGAGGCTAGCGGTGGAAAAGGGAAGCATGTAGAGCAATGCGGAAGCAAGTGGAGGAAGGAGGCAAGATCCTCTTTTTATGCAAATTTTATATTTTTATCATCCAATTCAATCATTGATAAGTTGTTCTCACTATCGCCGCCGCGTGTATTTTCTTGTTCAGGAACATGGAGAGCAGTTCAGACTACCTGATGATGTCGAGTTGGTTGAGAATTGGCAAGTTGAGGCTTTTAATCTGTTTAACCAAAAATAGGTTGGGTTTGTGCCGAGAAAGAAGAAGAAGCTCCAAACCATATCTTTCTTTTGGATTTGACCAGTAGTGCGTTTCGATGTGTAACCTGGTTTCCCCAGCCTGGACTTGTGTTTGTTTACTTGCTTTCAAATAAACGTGATGTGTCAAGCGAGCCCCCGCACCACCGCGCTACAAAGTCTCGATCATATCGTAACAACATGACAAGTCTTGTCTTTTTTAGACTTTATTTGATTTTTTGAGGATTAAAAAACTATAAAGATACATGTTGTCGATCGAGTGTTTTGGCAACCTATATTTTTTATGATGGTTTTAAATTTATTGGATAATAACTAATAATAGAGTCAAAAACATTAATATGGTTTTTCTATAAATTTTGGTTAATTATTTCATGTCTTGTAGTTCAAATTTAACTTATTTTGACTTTGATCATAAAAACACACTTAGTGAAATAAAGAAGAGTAAACTGAGAAATAAAAATACCAATTTTTTAATACATGTCTAACGTAAACCAAGGCAGAAAATGTCATTTTTTTAAAATTTATAAGTTATGATGTATTTTATTGTTAAAAAAATCAAGTTCAAATGAGGATTCAAACATCAATAAAAAACGTGCTGAGAATTAGAACAGAAATGAAAAAATGTTTGGAAGCCAGCAGCAAGGTTCAAACCTCAAACCGCCTGACGACAGCAAGGTTCGAACCTCAAACCGCATGGCCCCAAGTGAGCCCCCGCACCACTGCGCTACCAAGTGTTTCTCGACATTGTAGGCAGCTTATGCTAGATAATCCCTACTACCCATATTAGTAGTTGCGGGCATGTTGATGTCACCAACCCGCCACTGCTAATCCTTTTAGTAGTGGCGGTCGCATGATGTCATCGGCCCGCCACCACTAAGTCGAGTGACGTACACTGAGGCAGAAAAATACCAACTTTTTAAATTTGATAAGTTATGATGTATTTTTATTGTTAAAAAATTCAAGTTCAATGAGAATTTAAACATCAATAAAAAAGTGCTGAAAATTTAAAAAAGTACAAAAAAGAAAAAAATGTTGATTTGGCGCCAGCAGCAAGGTTCGAACCTCAAACTGCATGGCACCAAAGCACCCCCCACACCACTGCGCTACAAAGTATTTCTCGGCAATGTGTGTAGTGTATGCTAGATAATCCCTACCTCTACGTGGACTTTTTTGCATTTAAATACCAATTTATGTTAATGAAAAATACCAATTTTTGCAATTAGAATATTGGTGTTGTATTTTTATTGTACAAAAAGTTTCAAGTTCAAAGAAAGAATCAACTATAAGTTTTGCTTTCAAACCTGAGTCATTTCATCTCTAAACCTTAATTCATCCCCGGAGAATCTTAGGTTTCTTAACGCCCTACATGATTATTTTCTCAAAACAATTTTATTTTTTATGACAACATCTATGGATCGATCATATCATAACAACATGATAAGTCTCATCTTTTTTAGACTTTATTTTATTTTTTGAGGATTAAAAAACTATAAAAATACAAGTTGTCGATCGAGTGTTGTGGAAACCTACATTTTCTACATTTTTTATGATGGTTTTAAATTTACTGGATAATAAGTAATTATAGAGTCAAAAACATGAATATGGTTTTTCTATAAATTTTGGTGAATTATTTCATGTCTTGTAGTTCAAATTGAACTTATTTTGACTTTGATCATAAAAACACACTTAATGAAATAAAAACAGTAAACTGAGGGAGAAAAATACCAATTTTTGCAATTAGAATATTGGTGTTGTATTTTTATTGTACAAAAAATTTCAATTTCAAAGGAAGAATAAACTATAGATTTTGCTTTCAAACCTCAGTCATTTCATCTCTAAACCCTAATGCATCCCCGGAGAATCTCAGGTTTCTTAATGAAATAAAAAAAGTAAAGTGAGAAAGAAAAATACCAATTTTTTAAATTTGATAAGTTATGATGTATTTTTATTGTTAAAAAAAATCAAGTTCAAACTAGAATTTAAACATCAATAAAAAAGTCATGAAAATTAGAATAGAAATGAAAAAAATGTTTGGATGCTAGCAGCAAGGTTCGAACCTCAAACCGCCTGTCGGCAGCAAGGTTCGAACCTCGAACCACATGGCACCAAAGCAAACCCGCACCACTGTGCTACAAAGTGTTTCTCGAAATGTGTAGCAACGTATATTAGATAACCCCCACCTCTCATAGTAGTGGCGGTCGGGTGTAGTCAGTGGCGGGCATGCTGACATCACCAGCCCGCCACTCCTATTCCTTTTAGTAGTGGCAGTCGAGCACCAGCGGCGGGCGGATTAGTAGTGGCGGGCTGGTGATGTCATCGCCCGCCACTACTAAGAGAAAATAGCAGTGGCGGGCAGGATGACATCAGCATGCCCGCTACTGCTAATCCGCCTATATAAATTTTTCGCTCCCGCCGTTTGAAAACCCTAAGCCCTAATCTTCTCCCGCCAGTTGCTGCCGCTCCCAGAGCCCGCGTCGCCATTTTCGTTGTCGTCCCCAAAGCCCGTCACCGCCGTCAAAGAGCCGTTGGTGTCCCCGGACCCCTCGCCACCACCTCGGAGCCGTCACAGTCATCCTCAAAGCCCGTCACCGGAGCCCGCGTCGGTGTACCCAGACCCCTCGCCACCGCCTCGGAGCCGTCGCACACCGCCATCCCTGTCCAGGAGCCTGCGCCGCCACCCTCGGAACCCGTCCCCGACGCACGCCGCCATCCCCGTCCCGGAGCCCGTGCCGCCACCCTCGGAACCCGTCGCCGCCGTCGCCCCGAACTCCGCCTGTCACCGGAGCCCACGTCGCTGTCCCCGGACCCCGCGCTGCCGTTTTGGAGACGTCGCCGCCATCCCCATCCCCGAGCGCACGTCGCCGTCCCCGTTTAGGTTGCTAAACTTTGTACTAGTTTGATAGATTTACTTACTGCTTTCAGTCTCTAGATTTACCTACTGCTTTTAGTCTCTAGATTTACTTAAGTGTGATTTAAGTGTGTTGAAAGTTTGTTTGATTGTATTGTGAGTTTTTGACCTTGAAAAGAGGATTGTCCTAACTATGTTCTTCCTGAACTTATATGTGTGTTAGCCCATCTTCAATCATATTAATATAAACTGTTTTAGTTGGTAAATTTTGCAGTTTATTCTGAATATGGTCAAAAAGTTGAAAATGATTCCTGATTGCACCATTCATCCACTGTGAAGTGGTACTCTATGTGATTAACACTGATTTTGGCATTGAGTTATCTCATGTATGTCATACCACATTACCACTTTTTGGGAATTGATTTTGGTACTGTGAAGTGGCATTGATTTTGGGTGAAGTCTTCTATATCTAAGTTTGTGATATAGTCTTTAATTTGACTCATTGGAGCTAAATCTGTGATTAAGTTTGGAGGAGCGTTGGGTGTTTTGAAAGGGTCATCTAATTCGAAAGAATTTTGTTGAGGCGACTATTCACCCCCCTCTAGTTCTTGAGTGTTCTTATGTTCTTGAGTGTATTCTTGAGAGAGGTAGGCCAACACAAGCTAAGTTAGGTTTCTAGGGTTTACTGTCCTTAGAGCATCTCCATTGTACTTTCTAAATGTGAACTACTATTCAAATGGAGCTATATTTAATCAATTTATATACAATGGAGATGCTCTTACATTTGTGGATAGTTATCATTTGTAGAACCACTGTATACTACTTTGTTACACCTATTTTGGCATTGATTAATGGAAATGTACCATTCACCCAATATATATTAGTCTAATTTTGGGTGAAGTCTTCTATATCTAAGTTATGCCATGAGAAATATTGCATACCACATTACCACTTTTTTATAACAACTTTTAGAGGCCTATGATGCAAATAGTAATTGAGTTATCTCATGTATGTCATCAAGCCGTGCGACACATCCATTCCTATCAACAACTTCTTCTTTCTCGTGTTGCTGACAGGGAATGGATGTGCTCACGGTTCCATGGCAGACATGAACATATTTGAAAAATAACACAAAATATGTTGAGGCCTCAACAACACTGTGATCAGTTTACTACTATTATTACTTCTAAAGATACTATACTAATCCTCAAGTTCATCCGGCTGAAGGCCAACATTAGATTCTGCAATTCCTTTTAGAGGCCTATTATGCAAATTGTTATTGAGTTATCTCATGTATGTCATCAAGCCGTGTGACACGTCCATTCCTGTCAACAGCTTCTTCTTTCTCGTATTGCTGACAGGGAATGGATGTGCACACGGTTCCATGGCAGCTGATGAGGACATCGCTGCCATTGATACAACCACAACAGCAGCCAACACTTCACCGCTTACACCTAAGCAAGGACCAATGACACGCGCCCGTGCACGTGAACTTAATTATCTGGTGAACTCGTTCCTAGCTGTTCAAGTTAATTATTTTTCCAATGGGGTACTATTAAAGCCTTGTGATGACTTTATTATCCTTAAGTGCTTAGGAATTGAACCAGCTAGGAGTGGAGAAGGCAACAATGCAATAAACACTCGTACTCCCGAAGGGACTCTTGTAACTGCAGAAATCCAAGATTAAATGGAGCATATCTTTTAACTCCCAAGGTTGTTTAATGCAAATAAGTACTTGTTGGAAAGGTCTCTTCGTCTGCTTTCCAACGGATCAAGAATCAATGGCAGAGGACGGACGAAACGTCCAGAAACTGCCGAAGAACACTCGTGACTCCTGAGTTTCTAGTTTTCCCTTTAAAAGTAAGTGGTAGCCACAAAAGAACTCGGGTTTTGTTTGATGTAAGTTAGCTGCTGCTACTTCCTTGTAACGCGCGTGTCGGCTAGACCGCCCGATTACTTTAATCAAAACTCCAACTTCTATCACATCCGTGAGTGTTTGCTTGTCATCTTGTTCTTGCTTGTTCTTCGATTGCTTGCAGGTTCAAGGCTGTTCTTGGCACGGCAAGAGCAGCAACAACCGGAGTCGGTGTAACTATCGCTAAGGCGCAGCATCCTTGTGGTTGTTGTAGTCGGGTAGCACAACGTCGATCTCCACCCCCAAATCGTAGTTATCAGGAGACGGTGTACCTGTCGCTCAAGGCGCCACACCATCTTGGTTGTGGTAGTCGGGCAGCCAACGTCGGCTTTCACCAAATTCACCACATCCTCCATCTCTCATCGAAAGATCGGGCTCCCCCGTACCCGTCGGGTCCATTAAGTGGTATCAGAGCTCAGGTTGATCGGTGAGAGATCTCCTTCTCCTTTGTTATTTGTTTTTCCTACAGTCCACTTCTGCCCAAAGATAGGTTTTGATCTGAAAATCCCAAAAACATTTTGTGCCTTTGCTTTGCTACTTAGCTCTCGGCTTGTTGAATTCACAGTTACTTCTTTGTGTCAAGTTGCTGGTCCTAAGTTTTTACCGCTAGAGTTTTGAGTTCGTGCACCTTGTTCTATCTCCATTTTCATTTTCTAGCTGAAGTTACAAAGAGAGAAAAAGGCAAGTGCAAAACAAAAGCCACACAGATCAGCAAGAAACAAGGCACAGGCCAAAAAAAAGGCGCACTAATTCAATTTTCTATATAAAAATTCCAAGTACAAAAAAAAGAGAAAGACATTTTGTGTGACCTTTGCTTCAAAGTTTCGAAATTCAGCTTGCTGTTTTGAGCATTTTGGTGATTACGTTTGGGTGACGGCTCACGTCTCTATCACGGTTTGGACTAGGACCAGCACAGTACCATCGTGGAACGTTTATTCAACTTGTTGTGACTAACGTGGTACTAGCTGTTCCTTTGTGCAATTGTTTTAGCAGCCACCTACAGCTCCACAAAATTACCTACAACACCACCGGGTTGTGCTGGCAGTCACCGTTTGTTGTTGTTCTTGCTGTTTGCCGGCGCCTCCTGCATTGTGTGGTAAGAACTTGCAAGAGCTTGATTTCTTGCTAGTGAGAAAGTGTATGTGTCCTACCATCTCCTAGCAACTGCTAGGTTTAATCTGCTTGCTTTTGTACTAACCATGTCAGCTGATGCGAGTGAGACGCTTCCACATTCACCACGTACGAGGGGCATCATTCAACATTTCGAACGCCAACTAAGGTTGCACACGGAAGCCCTCAATGAGGATGTTCAAGTCACCAATGAGCGCATTGGTCAATTAGAGGCGGCGCAGATTCTTGCCAACAACCAACTGACCACATTAGAGAGAACAGTTGGGGCTATTAACACCTCTCTTGCAGCAATTAATGTGCGATTAGAGAGGATGGAACAAGCTGGGCTCGGAGAGAGGGAACACCGTGATGATGACGGCCATACCTCCATTGCTAGCGCCGCAAGATATGACGAGCTAGAGTATTCAGCGGATACCGAGCTTGATGATGGATCTTTCAGGTATCGACGGCAACCCCGTCGCAACTATCACGGTATGGTTGGCCAAGCTCCACGACACGAGGTACGTGACAACGATGATTCCCTACGCAGGGTTAAATTCTCCATACCATCTTTTGATGGGAAATATGATCCTGATGCATATCTGACTTGGGAGCTGTCGGTAGATCAAAAATTTGCATGCCATGAATTTCCTAATGATAAAAAGGTTAGAGCTGCCACTAGTGAATTCACTGACTTTGCTTCTGTTTGGTGGCATGAGTATCAAACTAAAAATCCAGCTATTGTACTACAAACTTGGAATGCTTTAAAAAGAATCATGCGTAGTCGTTTTGTTCCTTCCTATCATGCTCGAGACTTGTTGCATAAATTACAACAGCTTAGGCAAGGCAACAAATTGGTTGAGGAGTACTATCAAGAACTACAAATAGGCATGATGAGATGTGGTCTAGTTGAAAATGAAGAGGCTGCGATGGCTCGATTCATGGGTGGTTTAACTAGAGAAATTCAGGATATATTGGCTTACAAGGAGTACGCTAATGTCACTCGATTATTTCTTCTTGCTTGTAAGGCTGAAAGGGAAGTGCAGGGACACCGCACAATAAATAACACTCCTGCAGGTCGAACTACATCGTGGCAGCCCCGCACAAGTGCCGCTGGTCCTAAACATGATTTTCAGAGAGATGCTTCCAATCGGCAGTCCACAACTACATCAAAATCAGCACCTGTCCGTACTAGCGAGATAGCAAAAGGATCCACCCAAGCTGCAGCCAACACTTCTTCTTCCGTCGCTTCCACCAGGAGAATGAAGGACATCCAATGTCTCCGATGCAAAGGATTTGGGCACATACAAAGGGACTGTCCAAGCAAGCGTGTGTTGATCGTACGAGAAAATGGTGAGTATTCATCAGCTAGTGATTTAGATGATGAAACATATGCCATGCTTGCTGCCCAAGATGCAGGAAATAATAATGATGATGAAGAACACATTGGGGCTGAACATGCTGAACACTACGAGAGTCTTGTTGTAAGGCGTATCTTGAGTGCACAAATGATTCAAGCTGAACAGAACCAGCGACACAATCTGTTCCAAACAAAGTGTGTAGTTTTGGAATGATCGTGTCGCATTATTAATATGGAGGAAGCTGCAACAACTTGGCGAGTGCCACCATGGTAGCAAAACTTGGGATGAAAACACTTCCACACCCACATCCCTACTACATCCAATGGTTCAATGATAGTGGTAAGCTTAAGGTAACACGTATGGTCCGAGTGGAATTTACAATTGGTTCATACCATGATTACATTGTTTGTGATGTGGTACCTATGTGTCGCGCCCCGATTTAATAAATCAGGACTTTATTGAAATTCCATAGAAAATCAATAAAACAAGACGTTCATCATGCGACCACGTACAATACGGGCAATCATTCACGGTTCGTAGACCGCATTAATACAAAAGTGAATAAAGATGAAGAGAAACTAATAAAACAAGGGTCCTAGATGAACGCCTCCTTCCAGTCTCGCCTTGACTGGGTCGCTACTCCAGACCTTCATCCTCCTCGTAGTAGACGGGCTCTGATGTTGTAAGTCAACGGGGGTGAGTACAGATGTACTCAGCAAGCCACCGAATGCAAATATAATGCAAGATAATAACAAGGGAGATAGTGGCTAATTTTGCGGAAGCAGCACAATTGTAAAGCTTTAAATGAGAGCAATTTATTAGTACGGAAAAGTAAACATGTGTGTGTGCATCATCATCTTCTAACTCGAGGGGTACAGTCAGCCCCACCTCGCTCAACAGTCCTTACGTGCCATGAATAACTTGAACATTCAAACAATTGTAAACTAACTGCGAGTAGTCACACAACCCGCCCTTGACCATGGGCTCGGCTTTTCGAAAAGATTGATTTTACTCTGATCAGAGATGTACCACTGTACCCACAAGGCACGCACTCATCACCTACACCGAAGTGCAACGAGATGACCCATCACACGGGAACTCGTGCCAAAACCTTCCATATAGTCCTCCCCGACCCAATAGCACCCTCTTATCGGTTTCATATGGTGTCCCGACGCATCGGAGCCCCACCATACCCCCCCTTGAGCCTCGTCGGTACAAGTCACCCACAGGCTAGCCCCTTGCCCCCTCCTCTATGGTGCATCGAGCCGGAGTATTCCATACTTCCAGTTAGGACTTACCCATTAGACTTGTGGTTGGTACGGAAGTGCTTTGCAACAGATCCCGCAGACCGGTCCTTATAGTGCCCCGGGTGCGACAAACCAGTGCCCGAGCTTGCACCCGGAACCCACCATACTTATAACCTAGCCAACTCCAACAGAGTCCAGAGACGAGAATAACAGGGAAATTCATATACAGAATCCAGCTATCTACGACTCGTTCTTTTTAACCTATAGCAGTTGTGCCAGTACATTGGGCACTAGCTAATATTTTATAGTAGAGTGACAAGGAGTTAAGGCTCAATAAGCATGGCTTGGGTTTGCACACAAGGACAGGGATCTAATAAATATAAGTGTAAGGCTTGAATATTTGTCTAATGCAATATTAACCTATGGGTTATAGCGATAAGTTATTAAAACATGGGCTCAATTATGATCAACTGTTTCCACAGAGGTGGTCGATGACTTGCCTTGCTCAGCAAAGGGTGAAGGTGGAACCTCGGGATAGAACTCCGGATCTTCAACGACGTCGTAGTCTTCTCGATACGGAAAAGTAAATAAAACATTCAACAAACAATCCAAAACAAATCAACCATACTAACATACATGTTTTTGTTGGATTAAGTAAAGGAGATAGAGTCTTAAATTCTAGGAAATTTTTACTTAAATATTTAAGATTGATTTCTAATGAGATTTCTGAATGTTATAACTTGATGTAATTATTTTTCCTAGGGGTTTTTATTTTCCCTTATTAGAGATGAAGTAAAAAGATATAAAATACCCTTATTATTATTTTATTGTAGTAAAAATGGTGAACTTAAGTTGTTAGGCCTTCTGAAGTTATTATATAAGTTTTTATGATATTTTTGTAAAGTGTTGCATCTTTATTATATGAGTTAATCATTTATCTTAAAGGGCCTTGGAAATATTATTTAATAAAATGAAGCATTATATTTTTATTGGCTTATAAACAGTGTAATGGAGTCATTATGTCCCCTGAAATTAATATACAAATTTTAAGGGTTTTTCTTAATGTATTTCATGAATTATTAATTTATCCCTAAGGGGTTTTATTTATTTAATTCATAATATTATTTTATGCTAAAGTAACATACTGTTTTTATGGCATTAATATGTAGAAAATAAAATGCTGAATTTAACAAAATTTGAATGGTGAATTTTGGAGCTAAAATGAGCAAGTTATGAATTTTTGGAGTTTAAAATGAATTCTGGAATTATTTTTGAACCATAAAAACGCAGGTCTACATACGCGTGTTGTGCAGCATGCAAGGCGGGCCTACAGCGGGAGCAAGAGAGAAACGGGAGAGTATATTAATGAAGTTTTTAACCAATTTCTTATATGTTGTTTGTATTTATTGTAATAGTTATAAAAATATTAAAAATTCAAATAAAAAGCCTAGTGTATATTCTTAGCTTGAAGAATTTAATAAAAATTTCCAAACCCAAAATTTGAATTCTTTTTGAGATTCTTAATTCCTCGTTGTTTAACCATTTTATTATTCATACACGGTCCATATAATTTAAATTTTATTTTCTGCAATTTAAAATAAAATTTATAAAATCTCATAAAAATTTATTTTGTCTTGAGAAACTCAATATAAATTATTCATCTCAAATCCTGAGTTATATATCATGATTTGTATTTATTTTTCTCTTCTTAATTCAATATATAAAAATAGTTTTTTAAAAAAGGATTTTTAACAAAATTTAAATACATAGTTGAAATGAGATTTTGACCTAATAAATCGAGATAAATATTATTAATTTGATGATAAAGGATCAAGTAAAAATAACGAATAAATTAGAGTAAATAGATTATCAAGGATTAAGGGACGATACGAGAATAACCCATTATATATTATAATCAAAGCGGGATCATCCGGTTTTGATAATGATATTTTAGGATCAATATTAATTATTAGTTGAAACGTATCGATGAACAAGATGACATAGTGGAATAGAAACAATTATGATGCGATAATTAGACATGGAACAATTTAATTGATAGGAGCAAGTGAATCAAAAGAAAATATGTTCTCACCGGGAGGGAACAAAAGACGATGATGCGGAGTATCGGCTTGGCGCTATACAACGGGCGCACGGGGCGCAGGACGACATGACTGCGCAGCCGACGTGAATGGTTTTGGAGAGGGTGGCATAGGGAGGAGGAGAGGGTGGTGTGGGGAGAATGAGAGGGTGGCATGGTTTTTATAGGGGGGAGAAGGGCTATGGGAGAAATGGAAAGAGGAGTGAGAAATGGAAAGAGGAGGGAGAAATAGAAAGAGAGATAAATGGAAAGGGAAAAGAAGGAAAATAGAGGGAGAAGAAGGAAAGAGGAAAAAGGAAGGGGAATGGAGAAATGGAAGGAGGAGGGAGAAATAGAAAGAGAGAGAAATGGAAAGAGAAAGGAAAGAAAATAGAGTGAGAAGAAGGAAAGGAAAAAAAGGAAGAGGAATGGAGAAATGGAAGGATGAGGGAGTGGAGGTGGCTGCGTGCAGCCAAGATGAGGTGCGCAGGAAAAAGAAAGCAAGGGAGAGAAGGGAAAGGAAAAAGAAGGAAAGAGAAAAGGGAAAAAAGGAAAGAAAAGAAAAGGAAAGGAGGAAAAAAATAGGAAAATATTTTTCTGAGAATTCAAATTTGGATTTTTAAGAAAAATTAAAAAAAAAATTGGAAAGTTTGAAATTTAAAATAAATTTCGAAATCTTGGATTTTAAAGAAATAACGCGCGAATAAACGGCGGTTTGGAAAATCAATAAATTTTGTATTCACGTCGAAATTATAAATTCCGAACATGAACACCAAACCAAGGTTTTTAATTCATTTTTGGGAATATAAAATAATTTTTCAAGTGATTTTTAATGGAATTTAAACACGCAGTTAAAATGGGATTTTAATTTCGCGACCGAAAATAGAACGTTGATTCCTACGGATTTTTGATTGGGAAAAGATATACATAGTCAGAAATGATGATTTAAATTATATTGGAAAGAAAGTGATTCAATTATTATTTTTTTATTAAAGTTATTCATTGAAATATTATGGATTACTATTCTAGTTACAAAAATTCTTAATAAAAACCTAAATATATTTGAGGTGGGAGAAATTTATTAGAAATTTCTCTTGCCAATTTTTATTTGGTTTTATATTATTTTTAATTGAAATATCATATATTTTATTCACACAACATTTGCGTTGAAATGTATTTTAATAATTAGTGTTAGAGTTTTGTGATAAAATGATATCGATTATATCTTAATTAATTCATTTGCACCAAAAATCCCGAAAAAAAATTGGGAAAATTACACTAGTCACGATTTATTTTTAAATGAAATTTTTAAGCTCGTATTTTATATTTCTTATTTATCGATTTATACTGAATCCTTTTCTTGAAATTCATTTATTAATTACTTTATTTTATTTTTAACGCCTGACGGAAATCAGGGCGTTACAATTCTAACCCTCTTAACAAGAATCTCGTCCCGATATTCGAAAAGGCTAGAAATAGAAGGTTAAGGATAGGCTTTAACTTTTCTTGGATTACTTCTTGAAACTGATGGCTTCAAGACTACATTGGGATTGGCTCTAATACCATCTTGTCGCGCCCCGATTTAATAAATCAGGACTTTATTGAAATTCCATAGAAAATCAATAAAACAAGACGTTCATCATGCGACCACGTACAATACGGGCAATCATTCACGGTTCGTAGACCGCATTAATACAAAAGTGAATAAAGGTGAAGAGAAACTAATAAAATCAAGGGTCCTAGATGAACGCCTCCTTCCAGTCTCGCCTTGACTGGGTCGCTACTCCAGACCTGCATCCTCCTCGTAGTAGACGGCGGGGTCTCTTCGGGGCTCGACGGCGACGACGATCTGGCGGTATCCACGGCCAACCGAGTGGATGCCGGGGACGGGTGGGCGACGACGGATCTGACGGTGGTGACAGCTAGGGCGGAGGAGGCCGAGGTCAACGACGACGACCCGCCGGAGGTGGAGCAGGAGGTGAAACCGAAGAAATGGAGCGGGGCGCTCGGGATTGCTTCGGCTAGTGCGATAGGGGTGTGGGTGGAGTGCGGTGAACCGAGGGGTATAAATAGGGGTCGCCGGCGAGGGTTTTTGGCAAGGGAAACGGTGGAAACCCGAGAGGGTTCCTAATCTCTCCGGCGAGGTTTCCAATTCCTCGGATAACCTCCCATACTCGTGCATACGCGTCGGATATAGATGGAAAGGGGGCGGCCATGTCCGGGGAAAGTGATCCGGGGTTAATCTGGGCTAACGCGGGTGGCCGGCGGTGGGATTCGGAAGGGGATCTCGCCGGAAAGGAAAGGGGAGGGGGATTTCCATCGGGGAAGATGGATCTGACAGGTGGCCCCCACCTGTCAGCGGGCGCAACAGAAAAGGAAGGCCCGACAGGCGGGCCACGGCTGTCAGCGGACGAAGGGGAGCGCACGGAGACCGACAGGCGGGGCCAGGCGGGGTGCGGGCGGGAGGAGAGAGGGGAGGCGAGCGCCGACAAGTCGGTCCCACCTATCAGTGGCTCATGGATGGGCTGGGCCGGGCTGAGGGAGGTTTCGGGGTTGAGGCCCATTAAGGATTAAAATTGTTTTCTGATTTAAAATAATTCCAGTAATTCGAATATTTGATTAAGGGTTGAATCACTGTTGATAAAAATTTGTAAAAATTCCTAAAATTATATCTTGGCCTCTAGTTCATCTCATAAAATTTTCAAGTCCAGATTTTGAGTATTTCTCCCTGTTTGGCTTTATTTGGGTTCTTTTGTGAATTTTCCTTTAATAATAAATCCAAAAATGATTTTAAATAATATTTTCTTTTATTTTATTCCTTTTTAATTTCTGGGGTGTTACACTATGCAAGCTTGCTCTATGTTATTTGGTAGACCTTGGCAATTTGATAAGGATACATTGCATCATGGTAAATCAAATCAATATTCTTTCATGCATAATGAGAAGAAGCTTGTTTTGCACCCTATGTCCCCCGATGCTATTTTGAGGGATGAAGTTGCTAGAGCTTGCAAGGAGAAAAACAAGAAATCTGCTCAAAATGACAGTGGTGTTGTGAACGGATCGGTTCAACCTACGAATGACAAATCTAATTCTGCTCATGTTGGGAAAAATGACATAAAATTGAAAAGTGCTTGTTTCCTTGCTTCAAAATCTGATTTACTTGAATTAAATGACGACGCCATGATCTGCTATGTGTTTGTTTGCAAAGAAGCTTTGTTCTCACTTCACGACATACCATCTACTTTGCCTCCTACTATCACTAATCTTTTGTAGGAATATGTTGATGTGTTCCCACAAGAAGTGCCACCCGGGCTACCACCAATCAGAGGTATTGAGCATCAGATTGACCTCATCCCTGGGGCTTCCTTGCCAAATCGAGCGCCATACAGGACCAACTCGGAAGAGACCAAGGAGATTCAGCGACAAGTTCAGGAATTACTCGACAAAGGTTATGTGTGTGAGTCCCTTAGTCCTTGCTCTGTTCCTGTTCTGTTGGTTCCAAAGAAAGATGGATCATGGCGCATGTGTGTATATTGCCGAGCAATTAATAACATTACCATCAGATATCGTCATCCTATCCCTAGGTTAGATGATATGCTTGATGAACTTAGTGGCTCGATGATTTTCTCTAAAATTGATTTGCGTAGTGGATACCACCAAATTCGCATGAAGCTAGGAGATGAATGGAAAACAGCGTTTAAAACCAAGTTCGGTTTGTATGAGTGGTTGGTCATGCCTTTTGGCCTCACTAATGCACCTAGCACTTTCATGAGATTAATGAATGAAGTTTTACGTGCTTTCATTGGGAGATTTGTGGTAGTTTACTTTGATGACATCTTGATCTATAGCACATCTCTAGAAGAACATCTTGAACATTTACGTGCTATTTTTAATGCTTTACGCAATGCACGCTTATTTGGTAACATTGACAAGTGCACCTTTTGCACAGATAGAGTCTCTTTTCTTGGCTATGTTGTGACACCACAGGGAATTGAAGTTGATCAAGCCAAGGTGGAGGCAATACACAGTTGGCCGGTTCCTACCACGGTCACGCAAGTCCGAAGCTTTCTCGGGCTTGCTGGATTCTATCGCCAATTTGTGAAGGACTTCAGCACCATAGCAGGCCCACTGCACGAGCTTACAAAGAAGGGTGCTCCGTTCACTTGGGGGAAGGCGCAAGAGGTTGCATTTAACACTTTGAAGGATAGGTTAACTCATACACCTCTTCTCCAATTACCAGATTTCAATAAGACTTTTGAATTGGAATGTGATGCTAGTGGTATTGGGTTGGGAGGTGTCTTGTTGCAAGAAGGAAAGCCTATTGCTTATTTTAGTGAGAAACTGAATGGGCCTAGTTTGAACTATTCCACTTATGATAAAGAATTATATGCTCTAGTTCGAACTTTGGAAACATGGCAACATTATTTATGGCCTAAAGAATTTGTTATACATTCTGATCATGAATCTTTGAAGCACATTAGGAGCCAAACCAATCTGAACCGTAGGCATGCCAAGTGGGTAGAATTTATTGAGTCCTTTCCTTATGTCATCAAACATAAGAAAGGAAAAGATAATGTCATTGCAGATGCCTTGTCTCGCCGTTATACTATGTTATCCCAACTTGATTTTAAGATCTTTGGATTGGAAACAATTAAAGAACAATATGCTTTTGATGATGATTTCAAAGATGTGTTGCTGCAATGTAAAGAAGGGAGAACATGGAACAAGTTTGTTCTCACTGATGGCTTCGTGTTTCGGGCTAACAAATTATGCATTCCAGCTAGTTCTGTGCGTCTGTTACTATTGCAGGAAGCACATGGCGGTGGGTTGATGGGGCACTTTGGTGTGAAGAAGACAGAAGACATCCTAGCAAGCCATTTCTATTGGCCAAAGATGAGAAGGGACGTGAAGCGGTTTGTTGCTCGCTGCACCACCTGTCAAAAAGCTAAGTCTCATCTTAATCCACATGGTTTGTACATGCCTCTCCCTGTTCCTAGTACTCCATGGGAGGATATTTCTATGGACTTTGTTTTAGGACTGCCTAGAACAAAGAAGGGGAGGGATAGTATTTTTGTTGTTGTGGACAGGTTTTCTAAAATGGCACACTTCATAACATGTCACAAAACTGATGATGCTACCCATATTGCTGATTTGTTCTTTCGTGAAGTTGTTCGTTTGCATGGGGTACCAAACACTATTGTGTCAGATCGGGATGCCAAATTTCTTAGTCATTTTTGGAAAACCTTATGGGCTAAATTGGGAACTAAATTACTCTTTTCTACTACTTGTCATCCTCAAACTGATGGACAAATAGAAGTTGTAAACCGTAGTTTATCTACCATGCTTAGGGCTGTTCTGAAACATAATATCAAATTGTGGGAAGAATGTTTGCCTCATATTGAATTTGCTTACAATCGTTCGCTGCATTCGACTACTAAATTATGCCCTTTTGAGATTGTGTATGGTTTTGTCCCTCGTGCTCCCATTGATCTTATGGCCATTCCACCTTCAGAAAAATTGAATTTTGATGCTTCTCGCCGTGCTGAACTGATTCTTAAGATGCATGAGCAAACTAAGGCAAACATTGAGGCCATGAATGCTAAGTATCAACAAGCCGGTAGCAAGGGTAGAAAGCATGTTACTTTTGAACCTGGTGATTTAGTTTGGGTTCATTTGAGAAAGGATAGATTTCCGGATTTAAGAAAGTCTAAATTACTACCACGAGCTGCTGGACCCTTCAAAGTGCTTCAAAAAATAAATGATAATGCATATAAAATTGAGTTGCCTGCAGATTTTGGGGTTAGTCCCTCTTTTAACATTGCAGATTTGAAACCATACTTGCGTGAGGAGGACACGTTCGAGTCGAGGACGACTCTGTTGCAAGAAGGGGAGGATGATGAGGACATCGCTGCCATTGATACAACCACAACAGCAGCCAACACTTCACCGCTTACACCTAAGCAAGGACCAATGACACGCGCCCGTGCACGTGAACTTAATTATCTGGTGAACTCGTTCCTAGCTGTTCAAGTTAATTATTTTTCCAATGGGGTACTATTAAAGCCTTGTGATGACTTTATTATCCTTAAGTGCTTAGGAATTGAACCAGCTAGGAGTGGAGAAGGCAACAATGCAATAAACACTCGTACTCCCGAAGGGACTCTTGTAACTGCAGAAATCCAAGATTAAATGGAGCATATCTTTTAACTCCCAAGATTGTTTAATGCAAATAAGTACTTGTTGGAAAGGTCTCTTCGTCTGCTTTCCAACGGATCAAGAATCAATGGCAGAGGACGGACAAAACATCCAGAAACGACCGAAGAACACTCGTGACTCCTGAGTTTCTAGTTTTCCCTTTAAAAGCAAGTGGTAGCCACAAAAGAACTCGGGTTTTGTTTGATGTAAGTTAGCTGCTGCTACTTCCTTGTAACGCGCGTGTCGGCTAGACCGCTCGATTACTTGAATCAAAACTCCAACTTCTATCACATCCGTGAGTGTTTGCTTGTCATCTTGTTCTTGCTTGTTCTTCGATTGCTTGCAGGTTCAAGGCTGTTCTTGGCACAGCAAGAGCAGCAACAACCGGAGTCGGTGTAACTATCGCTAAGGCGCAGCATCCTTGTGGTTGTTGTAGTCGGGTAGCACAACGTCGATCTCCACCCCCAAATCGTAGTTATCAGGAGACGGTGTACCCGTCGCTCAAGGCGCCACACCATCTTGGTTGTGGTAGTCGAGCAGCCAACGTCGGCTTCCACCAAATTCACCACATACTCCATCTCTCATCGAAAGATCGGGCTCCCCCGTACCCGTCGGGTCCATTAGCAGCCATGAACATTTTGAAAAACAACACAAAATATGCTGAGGCCTCAACAACACTGTAACCAGTTTACTACTGTTATTACTTCTAAGGCTACTATACTAATCCTCAAGTTCATCCGGCTGAAGGCCAACATTAGATTTTGCAATTCCTTTTATAGGCCTATGATGCAAATTGTTATTGAGTTATCTTATGTATGTCATCAAGCCATGATACACATCCATTCCCGTCAACAGCTTCTTCTTTCTCGTGTTGCTGACAGGGAATGGATGTGCTCATGGTTCCATGGCAGCCATGAACATTTTGAAAAACAACACAAAATATGTTGAGGCCTCAACAACATTGTGATCAGTTTACTACTTCTATTACTTCTAAGGCTACTATACTAATCCTCAAGTTCATCCGGCTAAAGACCAACATTAGATTCCGCAATTCCTTTTAGAGGCCTATGATGCAAATTGTTAATGAGTTATCTCATGTATGTCATCAAGCCATGTGACACATCCATTCCCGTCAACAGCTTCTTCTTTCTCGTGTTGCTGACAGGGAAAGGATGTGCACATGGTTCCATGGCAGCCATGAACATTTTGAAAAACAACACAAAATATGCTGAGGCCTCAACAACACTAGAGAGAGAGAACAACACAATATCCTAACTTTAGGATTAGTATAGTGGCTTCGGAAGTAATAGCCTCTTAACTATTAAAATATGACAGCAGACTTTTTTTGCATAACCAAAATTCTGATACATTAGCCTCTTAACTATGAATAGTTTATCTATGGTGGAAGAAGAACGTTCCATCGAGGAGCTCATCTACGAGTCTCCCGCAAAAACAAATAAAGAGGGTTCATCTGAAGGATCCTCCGATAGCGAATCTTCGTACCACTCTCCGGAGAATGAACATCCAATGGAGCCTAGGAAGAAGAGAACGAGAGAAGACGCCGATGAGGATTACATTCCTGAAGCTCAAGCGGAGGTAATTATTATGTTAGTAACAAGTCACAGCAGCTTCTAACTGAAGATTACATTCCTGAAGCTCACATTGTCTATCATCGTAGGATCGTCCAAAGCGAGGAAGCAAGCGTCGATTATTCCATGTCGAGAAAAGAACAACTATTGTCCCAGCTATTGTGTTAGCCGAGCGAACAGATGTTGAGCCCGATGCCACAACATCCTCTGCAAATGCGAAGAGGAGAGGGAAATGGATGTGCTCACGGTTCCATGGCAGCCATGAACATATTTGAAAACCAACACAAAATATGCTGAGGCCTCAACAACACAAGAGAGAGGGAGAACAACACAATCTCCTAACATGAGCATTAATATAGTAGCTTCAGAAGTAATAGCTGACTACTGTAGCCAAGAAGAGTTTTCATACATTTCCCACCTTTGACACCGTGATCAGTTTATTAATGCTATTATTTCTAAGGTTACTGTTGGGGGAGATAATCCCGATGACTGTAGGGGAGCGAGAGGGTCCGTACGACCCTGAAGGGAGACCACTACCGGAGGACCCGAAGCTTTATGCCGGAGGCACTCGGACCTCCGAGCAAGGAAGTTGGAGGCCCTCGGAGGCTCCGAGAGGCGCCGGAAGGGGTCCTCGGGGGGGGGGGAGCAATCGGGCAGAAGCCGGAGGACACCCTCCGGGCTGAAGATGCCGGGGGCCACCCCCGAGGCCAGGATGCTGAAGGTCACCCTTCGGACCGAGCAGTGGTTCCGGAGGAAGGCTTGGCGGAAAGAAGACCAGTCAAGCCTACAGGGGGACAGGATCGTGATCGTCTGCGCTATGTCGGGCGGCCCAGGCAGCGCCCGACACGGCTGATACGCTGTCAGGGCCGAATCTTCGTGTCTGTACTACACGGAGTCCACTTTGCTTGTACTACGCGGAGTCTGTCTTGTCTGTACTACTGACCAGTGTCAGGCCGAGTAGCGGTTGGCGGTTTAGAGGCGCTTGGCCCTTTAGGGCGGGGCGCCCTATAAATACCCCCCAACTATGGTTGTAATAAACACACGATCCAAGAATACAGAGCATACTGCATTCCTTTACTTCCACTAAGAAAACCTGCTAGTTCGATCCGTCGCGCCAACAGTTGGCACCGTCCGTGGGGATCCTAGATCGAGAACCTAGCGTCCTCTACACCCAGTCACCAAAGCATGTCGAGTCGGAAGGGCGCAAGCACGGCTCCTCTGTGTCGGTCAGCCCGCACCGCTGGAGTCGAGCCCACCCCGGTCGCTGTTCCCAACCAGCCAGTCGTTGCGCCCGTCGGGGCACCCGCCATGGAACCGACCCAGGCCCCGGAGGGGACACCCGAGGTTCGCAGCCCCGTCAGCATGCCTGAGCCAGCCTCCGTCAATTTCGCGGGGCTCCCGGAGGGGTTGCCGAAGGTGCATCCTCCGAGCGGGCCCCCGGTGGTGGCCCTCCGAACCGACTGCATCCGTTCGCAAGACCCTGAGACCGCTTCAGGAGGAAGCGGGAGTCAGGCCGACGCCCTTGCTGCCGAGAACGCCCGTCTGAAGGCAGATCTGGCTCAGTGGTGCCAAGAGGCATCGCTCCGCCCTCCCGAGCCTTCCCGCGCTATGAGGGTCGCGGCTGTAGCCCTGAGCGACGACGAAGATCAAGCGGAGGAGGAAAACGCGTCATACGACGAGGAGTCCCCCCTGCACCCCGATCTTCAGAGGGTGTGCTTTGGTTCAAAGTTTCGGGCCGCCAAGCTTCCCAAGTACTCCAGGGATTCCGACCCCGGAGAGTTCTCCCGCTCGTACGCTCTGGCAATAGAGGCGTCTGGGTGGAGCCGAGACACTATGGCTAAATGCTTTCCTCTAGCGCTCGAGGGGATTGCTCTCCGGTGGTTCTGGTCGCTCCTGCCTGGAACCATCCGTTCGTGGGACCAGCTGAGGAAGAAGTTCGTCAACAACTTTCAGGTGACCTTCGTGGCCCCTATGTCCACCGGAAGTCTCTTCCAAGTGAAGCAGCAACCCGGGGAAACTCTACAACAATACTCCCAGCGCTTCGCACACACCAAGGCCCAGATCAAGGAGCTCTCGGTTTCCTCGGTCATTGACGCTGCCCGAGAAGGTGTCACCCACCCGGGCCTCCTCGACAAGCTCCATCAGAAGCCTATCTCTTCGGTGGCCCAGCTCATGACGTACTTCAAAGAGTACGCCCGGTCCGAGCTGGCAGGCGTTGATAGTCATCGTTCAGGCCGCGGGCGCCAAGACGTACGAAGTCTCTCTGGACCTCGACCGGGGAGCCCGACCGGCTCCTGACTTCCGCCGCCAAGATTCTAGCAGGCAGGACTCCGTCCACCGGGACTCCCAGCGGGGCCGGAAGCATCTTCGGGGGGAAGTCCTCAGCATTACCCCTCGAGTTCCTGCCAAGCACCAGCACACGTCCGGAGGGGGCCGCTTCTCCGGGGCCAAGGCTCCGTCTCGGGCACTCTCCGGAGGGTCCACCTTTTACTGGAGCGTCCACGGCGAGAACCGGAGCCACGATACCGACTCCTGCTGGACCATACTCACCGTCCGAAGCGACTACCTCGAGCGTAGCGCTGGCCACAGCTCCACCGACAAAGGGAACCCCATACCTCGCCCAGAAGCGGTCCAGGTGGTCGGGTGCCGCGACGAGAGAGAAGCCCTGGGCCTAGCCCCGTAGTTTGGCAGGGCCCAGGCCCCCAAACTCGAAGATGCGATGGATCGGGGGAAGAGGGTGGTCCTCCCCATTTCTGGAGGAGGAGCCCTGGGAGCTCTGTCCAAACGCCAGCGGCGGGATTACGTTCGGAGGTCGGACATATTGGCACATCCAGCTCCTCCGTCCTCCCCGAGTGGTCCCATGTTCCCATCTCCTTCACCGCCGAAGATGCCGCCGGAGTCAAGTTCCCGCATGTCGACCCCCTCGTCATCTCGGCAGATATCGCCAGAGTCGAGGTGCGTCGCATCCTGGTTGATGGGGGGAGTTCAGCTGACATCATCTTTGTGTAGGCCTTCGATCAGCTGTGTCTCTCCCGAAAGCACCTGCTGCCAGCTTCCCGTCCACTCCAGGGCTTCGCGAGCCCCCCGCTCGACGCCCTGGGCCAGATCATACTGGAGGTGACCTTCGACAACTCCCCCCTCCGGTGCTGCGAGGAGATCCTGTTCGACGTAGACGACGCTCTGTACGCCTACAATGCCATCTTCGGGAGAGGAATGCTCAACCGCTTAGGAGCCATCGCCCACCACAATTACCTGTGCCTCAAGATGCCAACTCCAGGAGGGGTGTTGTCGGTCCTAGGTGACCATGCCGCGGACCGCCGGGTCGAGTACGGCCACTCGGCACCACTGGAGCCACGTCAGATTCACAGCGTCCGCGAAGGCGCAGAAGGAGTCAACCTCCCCCGGTGACAGAGACTCCGGACCAAAGGGCCGCCCAGCAAAGCCTCTCTCGGAGGGGGAGGTCATCACAAAGATCTTGGTCCAAGACGGGAAGGAGCGCCCGATCAAGTTCGGAGGGGGCCTGGAGCCGGAGGTGTCGGAGCAGCTCGAAGGAATCATCCGCAACAACCTCGACATTTTCGCATGGTCCGACGAGGATATCCCCGGTGTCGACCGCTCGATCATTGAGCATTCGCTGGCGGTCGACCCGAAGGCTCGGCCGATCCGCCAGGGGCTCCGGAAACTCTCCATCGAGAGTGCCGAGCTTGCCAAGGCCGAGACAGAGAAGCTGCTTCGAGCAAGGGTCATCCGGGAAGTGATTCATACTGAGTGGTTGTCTAACCCAGTGTTTGTCCAAAAGAAAACATCTGGAAAGTGGCGTATGTGTATCAACTTTACCTCTCTGAATAAAGCTTGCCCTCGTGACCCCTACCCCATGCCCCGCATTGATCAACTAGTCGATTCCACCGCCGGTGCAGAGCTCCTCAGTTTCCTCGATGCTTATTCAGGCTATCACCAGATATGGTTAAAGCCTAAGGATCAAGTCAAGACAAGCTTCGTCACCCCCGCGGGAGTGTTCTGCTATGTCCGGATGCCCTTCGGCCTCCGCAATGTCGGGCCACCTTTTTGAGACTGATCTCCAAGGCTTTGGGCCATCAGATGGGTCACAATGTTGAGGCATACATGGATGATATCGTCATCAAAAGTGCCATCAAGGACCGCCACGGTGCGGACATATCTGAGACTTTTGATAGCCTTCGGCGGTGTGGGATCCGCCTCAATCCGGAGAAATGTGTCTTCGGAGCACACGATGGGAAACTGCTCGGCTACCTGGTTTCCAGCCGAGGTATTGAAGCCACCCTGACGCAAGTCAATGCATTGCAGAACATGTCCCCCCCTCAGAACTTGAAGCAAGCACAGAAGCTAGCCGAGCGCTTAGCCGCCCTTGGCCGATTCCTAGCAAGATCAGCTGAAAAAAGCTTGCCCATTTTCAAGGCGCTTCGGGGTTCTAAACATTTCGAGTGGACCTCCGAATGTCAGAACTGCTTCGATCAAATAAAGGAGTATCTTTCCGGCCTCGTAGCCCTCGCCACGCCCCGAGCCGACAGTCCTCTGCTGGTCTATCTTGTCGCCTCCGGTAGCGCGGCGAGTGCGGCTTTGGTCCAAGAAGAAGAACTCGGCGGGAAGTTGGTGCAGCGTCCCGTCTACTTCATTTCCGAAGCCCTCTCTTGAGCCAAGGTCCGGTACTCCGAGCTCGAGAAGGTGGCATACGCTCTTGTCATGGGGTCCCGGAAGCTTCGACACTACTTCCTGGCTCACGATGTCATCATCCCAACTGCCTACCCGCTCGGCGACATGTTCCGAAACAAGGATGCCACCGGCCGTATCGGGAAGTGGGCGGTGGAGTTGGCCCCATTCGGGATCTCCTTCGTCGCCCGAACTGCCATCAAGTCTCAAATCCTCGCCGACTTCGTCGCTGAGTGGACATTGGCGTCTGATCACACCGGCGCCGAAGCAGGCGAGGGGGTTTGGACCGTCTATTCGGACGGTGCCTACCAGGCTTCGGGAGCTGGGGCCGGAGCGGTTATTGTCTCCCCCTCTGGCCAAAAGGCCTCGTACTCCACTCGGCTAAAATTCAAGGCTACCAACAATATCGCTGAATACGAAGGAGTCCTCTTGGGCCTCCGCAAGGCGCGCGCGCTCGGGGCCGCCCGCGTCATAGTCAAGACCGATTCCCAAGTCGTCGCCGGGCATATCGACAAGAGTTTCCAGGCTCAGCACCCGGACCTCGCCTCCTACCTCGAAGCCATCCGAAGATTTGAAGCATCCTTCAAGGGGATATCCATTCAAAGCATTCCGCGAAGCGAAAATTGCCAAGCCGACGCCCTCGCCAAAGCCGGAGCCGGAGGCCAGGCAACGCAATCGGGCGCCTTCTTCGAAAAAATTATCCAGCCTTCGGCGCCTCTTCGCGTCGAGGCGTCAACCTCCGCACTAGCCGAACCCCCGGCGTCGCCTCAGCCAGCTCCAGTTCTTTGCACGGTCAGCGACGATTGGCGGGAGCCCATCCTGCGAACACTCGCCGGTGACACGGACAATCGTCCTAGTCCGGACCAAGCGCGGCTCCAGCTCCGCGCCAGGTCTTTCCAAGTCATCGACGACATCTTATACAAGTTAGGGGTATGTTCCCCGCTGCTTCGATGCATCTCTCACTCGGACGGTGTGGCCATGCTCTGAGAAATCCATGAGGGCTTGTGCGGAAGCCATCTGGCACCTCGGGCACTTGCCGGCAAAGCTCTCCGACAAGGAGTGTACTGGCCCACAATCGTTACCGACGCTGAAGACCTGGTCCGTACTTGCCAAGGGTGCCAGTGGATGGGTCGGCGGAGTCACCGACCCCCGGTCGGCCTGCAACCCATTCCACCTGTGTGGCCGTTGGCTCGGTGGGGAATGGACCTCATTGGGCCATTCCCTAGAGCAAAAGGCAATCTGCGCTTCGCTGTCGTCGCCGTCGAATATTTCTCTAAATGGGTCGAAGCCGAGCCGCTGACTTCCATCACATCCTGGAGCGTTCAAAAATTCTTCTGGCAGAATATTGTTTGCCGCTTCATAGTACCCAGGCAGCTCACATTTGATAATGGCATGCAGTTCAATGCTGGGGCTTTCAGGATATTCTGCGAAGAATTGGGAGTCCAGCTCTGTTTCGCAGCAGTTCGGCAACCCCAGTCTAATGGGGCTGTGGAGAGGGCTAATGGACACATACTCTCGGGCCTCAATAAACGCATCGCAGGCCTAGCCAAAGGATTATGGCCTGAAGAGCTGTCGAAAATCCTGTGGTCCATCCGGACCACCCCTTCCCGAGCTACCGGGTTCACCCCGTTTCGGCTCCTATTTGGCGACGAAGCAATGACCCCAACGGAGCTTCGAGCCAGTTCGCTGCGAGCCATAGCACCCGAAGCCGATCAAGAGCACGCCGTCTCCCTCGACCTGGCAGAAGAGATGCGACTCCGAGCCATTGCCAATCTCTCCCAGTACCAGAAGAAAACAAAGGCATGGTATGATCCCAAAGTCAACCACAACGAGTTCTAGCCAGGGCACCTCGTCCTACGTGCGGTGGCCACCCCGACAAAGCTGGGCAACAAGTGGGAGGGACCGTACATCATGACCGGCTCCAGACGCCCGAGCTCCTACCGACTCGCTACCTTGGAAGGCGAGGAATTAAAGCATACTTGGCATGTGGAGCACCTGAAGCGTTATTTCGCATAATTTCATGAGTGTATTCCGCCAATGGCCGGTGCCAGCTACTCTTGTATCCAATCTCCAATTTAATAAAACTATTAAGGTGAACGTTTTTGACCAAGGTGGACGCACCGTGGTACTAAAGCATAGTTTCACCAGGCAAATTGGCTTCCGAGCTCCGGCTCGACGCGCCCTAGACCGGGTTCCGAGCTCCGGCTCGACGCGCCCTAGACCGGGTTCCGAGCTCCGGCTCGACGCGCCGTAGACCGGGTTCGACCGGCTTCCGAGCTCCGGCTCGACGCGCCCTACACCGGGTTCTGAGCTCCGGCTCGACGCACCCTCAAAACCAGCTTCCGAGCTCCGGCTCGACACGCCCTAGACCAGCTTCCGAGCTCCGGCTCGATGCGCCCTACACCAAGTTCCGAGCTCCAGCTCGACGCACCCTCAAAACTGGCTTCCGAGATCCAGCTCGACGTGCCCTAAACCGGGTCTCGAGCTACGGCTCGATGCACCCTCGACATCGGCTTCCGAGCTCCGGCTCGACGCGCCCTAAATCGGGTTCTGGGCTCCGGCTCGACGCACCCTCAGAATTGGCTTCCGAGCCCCGGCTCGACGCGCCCTCAGTCGGGTTTCGAGCTCCTGCCCGAAGTACCCTACCCCATTCAGTACAACTTTCTTATCCTGCCTTCATCCTAGCTAATTCGCGCCCAGCCGGCAAGCCGTCTACCCGCAAAGGAGGGGAGGGGGAAAGGAGCAAGGAGAAAGGCTTCGACCACATACATTGTCAATACAAAATGTAGCATACAGTATTCATTGCAAATCAAGAGCAGGAAAGAAGGATTAAGAGAAGTCTTCATCCAAGCCAAGCAGGAACCGGAGGCCCCCTCGGTCGGACAAACCGCCCGGGCCGGAGCTCGCCCTAGCCTGAGACCCCAGCACGGCTCGCGTAGACTTCTCCTTCCTCTTCTGCCTTTTCTCCTCCTTCTTTTGGGCAAGAAAGATCTTTTGGTCTTCTTGAAGTTGGGCCCAGCTGCGCAGATTGTCTCCCTCGGAAGGCACGTCGTCCGGAATAGCTTCCGTGTCGGACCAATCCACCGGTTCAGGAGACGAAGACGGGGCTCGGGGCTCTTTCTCTTCTTCCTTGACAAGGCTCAGAACCCCTTGGAGAACGTCAGGGTCCGCGTGCCCGTCGCTACCACGGGGAAGGGCGAAGCGCGCGGGCCGATTCGCTCTCAGGGCTTCGAGAATAGCCCATCGATGCCGAAGAGCGTCGTCAAGATCGAGTACCTCGACATCGCAATCACAAGCATGGACACCCTGAGTAACCCCCAAAAAGTACTCTTTATTAATACATGGCTAAGTCTCTAAAACTATTACAGGGTATGCAACACGAAGGTCTTAAGGAAATTACACCTTCGGGTCTGGCTGGCGTGCCGAGGCCGAAGGCTTCGAAGGGGCCGGAGGGCCGCCGGCGCGAAGCGCCTCCTCCAGCCAGGCTCTGATCGCTTCGGGGCCCTCGACTTGCCAAGCCGCCTTAAGCGCCCTCGAAGATTGGGCCACCACCGGACTCGGCGACCGGAGGTGGTCCCCTACGAAGGTGACCGGATGCGGGCTCGAAGATGAAGGGAGAGGGAGGCCGGACGTCTCGAGGTGTTGAAGAATCCCGAAAGTAGCCACCCGAGCGGATACCTCACCGTACTTCGACACGGTGAGGTTTATTTGCCGGACGGCGGCCTGAATAAACTTTATCCGGCGTGCTAGGGGCTCCCGGGCGACGTCGAACGCACCACACCCGGTGCCATAGCGCGCCAGCGTCTTCCGGAGGGTCACTGCAGTGTCGGCTGCCGTCTTCTCCCCCTCGCCGAGCGCCTCGGCTATCTCCTCATTTCGAGTAAGGAGGTCCGCCTCGGCCCGCTCCAGCTGGAGCACTCGGGCTTCGAGGGCCCCGGCGTTAGCTGCTGCCTCTCAGAGCTTGTCCATCTCCGAGACTTGAGCCCGAAGCGCGGAGACCTCTCCTTCGAGTCGCTCCGCTTCCACGGCTCGGGACCGGAGCCTCTCCACCTCGGCGGCCCGGGCCCGAAGGGCGTCGACCTCCGCCTCAAGCTCGTCCGCTCGGGCAGCCTTAGCCCGAAGCCCTTCCAGCTCCGCGACGCGAGCCTTGATGGAGTCCACCTCCGCCACCCAGGCCTAGAGCACTTCGGCCCTAGTAGCCCGGAGGCGAAGGCTTTAGATCTCCGCCGCTTGCTCGCGGGCCAGTCTCTCGGCGGCGTCCGCTCGAGCAGAGAGCCCCGAAGCGTCGACTTCGCAACGTTGGCGCTCGGAGAGTAGGGAAAGCAGCGACCCCTGCGCCAGCGCAACTACCTGCACACAAGCAGAGAATCAGAAAAAAGAAAGGCTAGGGGCTTGTTGAGGGGTACTCCAAGAAAATACCTGGCCTACGGCATTCTCAATTGCCCGACTGAGCTCCAGTCCATCCACCAGCCCAAGCTCGTCTATCACCGGAGCCTCGCGCAGGCGTAGGTAATAGTCGTGGACCGGAGCCACCTTGGACACGAAGTCCTCGCCCTCCGCCAAGTAGGGGCACAAGAGAGGCACGCTAGAGCGCGCGCCCCGTGGGCTAGAGGGGGGCCGAGGTCGGGCCCCTTTGTCTTGGGTAGCCTTCGGAGAAGCCCCCCCGGCGGCTCCGGACTTTGCCCCGCGTCGCGGTCCCGAGGCCCCCGTCGCGCTAGCAGGGGCTCCGGACCTCGTGTCTGCGTCATCCTCGGAGGGCGGAACGATTGGATCGACGGCCCGGACGGACGTACCTGCTTGAAGTAAACAAGGGTTAAGAACGAGAAGACCCGACATTTTGGGAATGATTAGGCAAGTTAGCGTACCTTCATCCGTGGCCTCGGCGAAGTCCCCCGAAAGCTGAGCTTGCCTCGAAGGGCTCGGGCGATAGAACAAGTTGTCTATCGAATTTACCGGGGATCCCGCCGCAGCCGCGGCAAGCTCGGCCTCCACGTTGGCGCTCCCTTCGACGGCGCCGAGCGGGTCGGCCAGCCCCCTCGGCCCAGACTGTCTGTCTCCCTGCTCCCCCGGGTGCTGGCGGAGACCTCTTCCGAAGCCGGCTCGCGCGGAGGAGCGACCTTGGGGGGCGGCGTCATTTCGGCGGCAGGCGCCTCCTGCCCGGTCCTCGGAGCAGGCGTCGAAAATTTCGAGGGAGGGATTGCATCTCCAGCTCTTTCGGTGCCCGGCCGGACCGATTGGCTCGGGTCCGGAACCGTTGGGGGGTCTTCTGACTCCGACCAGGCCCCCTCGCTAGAGCACCCCCATTCAGAGTGGGAGGCGGAGGAGTGACTCGGAGAAAGCTTCCTCGGGCCTTTCACCATCTTCTTCTTCTTTGAGGGGCGCCGAGGGGAGAGACCGCCGTCGGGATCGGCCATCTTCCTCTTTGAAATGGCTCGAAGGACCTCCCCCTCTGGAAGATGTGGGGGCGAGAGCTCGAGTGCTCCCCACACTCTGTTGAATCGCTCCCAGGAGCCCACCAGCTCCAGCCGCTGAGTGTATTCCGCCGGAGTAGGGGCTCCAAGGATCCTTTCCGCCATGCGGGCCACCTCCTCGGGCGTCCGGGCGACGAGCGACCCTGCTTTCGAGGGTCAGGGTCGGGGCACCCTCCGAACGCGGTAGAAGGAAGCAAAGCTAAAGAGTATGGATGCTTACCAAGCTGACGGGAGAGCTCCGTTGATGTCGACTCATCCTGGCTGCTGCGGAGTGATGCTGGCCACTCCTCCTTCAGCGGAGGGATTTCCAGGGCCACGAACTCCTCCGCCAGGTACCGCATGCTCATCCGGCGGGTGACGATCTGGAGGAGTTGAATCCTCGCGGAGACCGAACCGGCGATGGCCCCGATGCGCGCCTCCCTCCGGAACCAGATATGACGCGGGGTCTAGCAAGCCCGGAGTTGAGCCCCACGTGGACGTAGAACCAGCGGTTAACCCACTTGGAGTACCAACTCTCGTTGATGGCCTTCGCCGGGAAGGAATCCGCATACTTCCTCCGGAGTTGGAAGTTGATGCTCCCGAAGGCCAGAATTTGGCCCCCCTTCTTCTTCGGTTGGTAGAGGGCTTCGTGCATCTGCGCGAAGACCTCCACCATCCCCTCGCAGCCTTCGGCGCGCATGGCCCACTCGAAGATGGCGAGGCGGGCCACGGTGTTTGGAGACAGCTGTGGGAGCTCCAGGTGGAAGGCATCCAGCACCCCGGCGAGGAGCTCCGAAGTAGGGAACCCCAGCCCCGCGTCGAAGAAGGCCTCGAAGATGACGACCTCTCCCTCCCACGACTGTGGGACCGATTCATGGCCTGGCTTCCTCGCAGGCGCTTCGGGGACAAGGCGGCCTCTGGTCAATTGCTCGATAGACGCGTCTGTGCACGCCGACGGCCCAAGCTCTAGAGTTTGCTCCCGAAACCGCTCCGAAGCGGGATGGAGCTCCCGTGAGTCGCGTGCCTCTCCTAGGCCAGACGCCGTCGCAACCGCTTCTGCTGCCGCCGCCATTTGGCACTGCAAGAAACGGGGATCCACCGTCACGGCAGGGGCTGCACTCTTCACCATGGCGAAAGGAGACAAGGAGGAAGCAAGAGCTTAGAGAACAGGTGCTTGCTGCTGAGAGTGAGGAGAGAGAACTGGTCAAGCGAGCAGGAGGAGACTTAACCAGTGTAGCAGGGGCTATTTAAGCACAAGGGTCATCGTCAGTCCACCTTCCGCCCGCTTAGTGCGCGCGCGTAACGGTCGCGCAGCATTCGCATTTAAGGTCCAACCGGCGCATCGGGCGCGCCAGTCCCTGACGGTCCGCCTCCCCGGCGTCTCCTGCATGCGCGCCGCATTAACTGCGCTAAGTAACACTTTGGCTTATCTCCTCGGGCGCCGGAACCTAGCGGTCAAAGGCGCGTGGGCGCCCGCGCAACCGGTCAAACTTCTCCCTCCGAAGGGGGGAGAGAGGTTCAACCTGCCGAGAGAGCTCCGAGATTGGCTCCCGGCCTCCGGATTCCCAGGCGCCCAACGGTCTCGAAGCACCTCTGGAACAATCGGAGGGGATCGCTTCACAGCAGGATCCAGCATCTCCATGTAAGTCGTTTTCCTTACAAAGGTTATCGGTATTATCATATGCGCTTCCACCCTCTCTTACGCAGGGCTCTTGAAGAGGGAAGAAGCGAGGGGCTACTGTTGGGGGAGATAATCCCGATGACTGCAGGGGAGCGAGAGGGTCCGTACGACCCTGAAGGGAGACCACTACCGGAGGACCCGAAGCTTTATGCCGGAGGCACACGGACCTCCGAGCAAGGAAGTTGGAGGCCCTCGGAGGCTCCGAGAGGCGCCGGAAGGGGTCCTGGGGGTGGAGCGATCGGGCAGAAGTCGGAGGCCACACTCTGGGCTGAAGATGCCGGGGGCCACCCCCTGAGGCTAGGATGCCGAAGGTCACCCTTCGGACCGAGCAGTGGTTCCGAAGGAAGGCTTGGTGGAAAGAAGACCAGTCAAGCCTACAGGGGGATAGGATCGTGATCGTCTGCGCTGTGTCGGGCGGCCTAGGCAGCGCCCGACACGGCTGATACACTATCAGGGCCGAATCTTCCTATCTGTACTACACGGAGTCCGCTTTGCCTGTACTACACGGAGTCTATCTTGTCTGTACTACTGACCAGTGTCAGGACGAGTAGCGGTTGGCGGTTTAGAGGCGCCTGGCCCTTTAGGGCGGGGCGCCCTATAAATACCCCCCAACTACGGTTGTAATAAACACACGACCCAAGAATACAGAGCATACTGCATTCCTTTACTTCCACTAAGAAAACCTGCTGGTTCGATCCGTCACGCCAACAGTTACTATACTAATCCTCAAGTTCATTCGACTGAAGGCCAACATTAGATTCTGCAATTCCTTTTAGAGGCCTATGATGCAAATTGTTATTGAGTTATCTCATGTATGTCATCAAGCCATGTGACACATCCATTCCTGTCAACAGCTTCTTCTTTCTCGTGTTGCTGACAGGGAATGGATGTGCACATGGTTCCATGGAAGCCATGAACATTTTGAAAAACAACACAAAATATGCTGAGGCCTCAACAACACTAGAGAGAGAACAACACAATATCCTAACTTTAGGATTAGTATAGTTGCTTCGGAAGTAATAGCCTCTTAACTATGAAAATATGACAGCAGACCTTTTTTGCATAACCAAAATTCTGATACATTAGCCTCTTAACTATGAATAGTTTATCTATGGCGGAAGAAGGACGTTCCATCGAGGAGCTCATCTACGAGTCTCCCGCAAAAAAAATAAAGAGGGTTCATCTGAAGGATCCTCCGATAGCGAATCTTCGTACCACTCTCCGGAGAATGAACATCCAATGGAGCCTAGGAAGAAGAGAACGAGAGAAGACGCCGATGAGGATTACATTCTTGAAGCTCAAGCGGAGGTAATTATTACGTTAGTAACAAGTCAAAGCAGCTTCTAACCGAGGATTACATTCCTGAAGCTCACATTGTCTATCATCATAGGATCATCCAAAGCGAGGAAGCAAGCGTCGATTATTCCAAGTCGAGAAAAGAACAACTATTGTCCCAGCTATTGAGTCAGCTGAGCGAACAGATGTTGAGGCCACTGCCACAACATCCTCTGCAAATGCAAAGAGGAGAGGGAAACAGGAGAAGAACAAGCTGCATACAGCTATCTATGAGGTTGAAGAAGTGCATGTTGATGGGGCTCCAAAGAAGCCAAAAGAAATCACAGCTAAGTGGCATAACGACTGTGGATGTATCGCCAGGGAGCGATGTAAGATAGTTTGGAAAAATTGGAAGAGTGTCCCAAAAGCTACAAAGAATGAATTGTGGCAGCATGTAAAAGTGCATTATAAATTACTGGAAAATCGCTTAGAAGACGCTAAAGCTGCCACATTGAAGACTATCGGGAAGGCTCTTTGTACATTTAGGACTAAACTGAACACACAATACCTTCAGAAAGATGAGTCGCCGCTCAACGACTACGGCTTTATAATGCCAAATGAATGGAATGAATTCAAAATGCAGCATTGCTCGGAAGAAGCCAAACTAGAGAGCATCATGTTCAAAGAACTTAATAAGAAGAATAAGTTCCCACATAAACTTGGGCCAGGTGGATATAAGGCCAAGGAGGATGAGTGGAGTAGAAAGGAGGAGGAGGACCGTGCGGCTGGGTTACCTGAACAGTTTTCAGGTGCTGATCAGCGCACTAAGAGATGGCTCCTAGGTTGAGCTAAAAAACACCCGAGGGCCAATATATGCTCTCCGACTCACGGACTAGTGAAGTATTCCAGAAAGCACAGGAAATCACTGAGTTAGAGTAGACTGGAAAGTTCAAGCCCGAGGGATGTAATGACCAGCTTACATCTGCTCTCGAAAACGAGGAACATCGAGGGCGCACCCGAGGTGTCTCTTCTATAGCACCCTGGAAAAATACTTTCAAGAAACAGGAGGGTGCCACATACAAGAAGCGTCAAGCACGCACAGACGACGCCGCAGAGCGCCGTGCAGAGTGGGAGCGACACTTTTTTGAATTTATTAACGAGAATCCAACATAATGCAGACTGCAGCGGGACAAATAATTGTGCCAGAGGTACGACTCGACGTACCAAGTAGTGTTGGCTCAGTACAAGACAAATTTCCTGTAAATTATATTAAAGAGGACACACCATGCAGCCTGCATGTACCGATAGGGCGCAAAGGGCATTCCCAAGAGGCTGCACGAGGCATTGCTATGCCTGGGGATTTATTTCACAATCGGCCTATTCCTGCTGACTATACCAAGGTTCAGGTCAATGAGATCACCAACGATAGATTTATTAATGAACCCTTGGATCTTCCAATTCCTGATGAGGGGATTGAGACAATCGGAGATGCTCTGAATAACTTTGTCCTATGGGCGAGCCAAGATATCAAATTACCACAAACAAGTTCTTAGAGTAAATTGCCTATTGTCTCATCACAATCCCCCACATATCTTTCATCTCAGGATGTGCAAAATATAGGATCTTTATCACCTGTTGATGAGCGTGAGATAGAGGAAGAGGCAGAGGAAGAGCCAGTGCCCGATAAAGAAGTGATAGAATCGGAAGTGACTTCTGATCCTCAAGTGACAAAGCCAGTGCTAGTGCTTGAGCCCACTGATGAGCCCAACACAAATGTGCCAGAGCCAGATCAAATGCCAGTGCCAGTTCCAGCTGAGCCTCAAGTGCCAGTGGCCAAGCCCATAACAAAAGTGTCAGTGCTAGTTGCTGAGCCTGAAAAACAAGATGCATGCCCAAAGCCAGCAATCCACAACATAACTGTTCAAGCTGGGCAGTGTTCTGCGCCGAAATCTGAGATGCATAAATTTTTTACTACTATGGGGCAAACACGTTCTACGCCCGAAGCGGCTCCCATAAAGGCTCCAGTACAAAAGCATGCGGGCTCACTTTCTGTTGATAAATGGACCTACGGAGACGAGGATTATATCGAATACGAACCAGGCAAACCATTATTACCCCAAGGAGTACTTAAGAGTATGCCTTGGATGATGAAAACATTTCATGACTGGTACCTCGAAGCGTCTTCGTTAGGAGTTACGCAAATAGAACTGAAGGTTCCACAAGAAATATTCAACTGCCCAAAGTTTAAGCTTGCACTATTTTCCGACGACTTCCATCAGATGTTTCATCTGCAGCGAACCGACATCACAAGCATGATGCTCTGGTGCATGTAAGTACTTTATGCTTTGTCAATACAAAGCAAAAATAAATAATGTCTTATATTGACTATTGTTTCATAACATATGCAGTTGTAATTCAATTTGTGATGAGTCTAATATGTATGGGTACTTGAACCCGTCTTTCATAAGCCAAAGTGCGTTGAACCCGACACTAAACCAGAACGATAGCAAGTACTGGACTGCGGGTAAGAAAAAATTTTAAAGAAAGATGTTCAATAAAGACGAAGACGCACTTAAGAAGAAGAAAAGGAGTTGTGCCGCGTTGTATATTGCGCGGTGCATGGATCAATGGAAGGATAGAGAAATGATAAGTGGGGCATATAACTTTAAGTAAGTATACCCACTATATCCACTTAATCACGTTTTATCAATTATGAAATTAACATAATCATATATTACTTCTTTCGATAGTGATCATTGGATTGCACTTCTGATATACCCAAAGAGCTCAAGGGTTTATGTGCTCGACTCGCTCGACAAACCCAAAAAAGAATATCAAGATATATTAAATGTTATTCAGAGTGCATACAAATACTACGTGGAAAAGTTAGGTGGCCCACATGATCCAAAGAGGCCGAAAGATATGCTTATCAGAACCAACTATCCGGTAATATTATATTTTTAAATTTCTTAATTCAATTGATAAAGCCAAACTATATATCGTTTTAACTTTGTCTATTTTGAAGTGTCACAAACAATCTCTTGGTTTCGTGCATTGCGGCTATTATACTTGTGATTTCATGAGCAATAACTTAGGAAAGTTTGGGCGGATGGTATCTGAGAATACTAAAGAAGTAAGTTTATTTCTTGTGTGTTAATCTAATATAACTTGCAGCGTATGTACTTATATGTTACGTTTGTAAGCGTTAGGTCCATCAACCGTTGCCCAGAAGAGCCAACTCTCAGAATCACAAATGTACGAAATCGTATCAAGGATGTGCCGCTTCACGATGCATGACATTCTTCATGAGCTTGGAGCATTGTTCGATCTTGAGAGTGAAGTGGCCAAGCATCCAACTCTGTATGATTGGGCCAGAAGAATGAAAAGGCAAAGCATAACAAATCGATAAGAATTTGTTATCAATAGATGCGCAATATATGAGTTGGCCTTCCAAGAAAACATAAACATCATGAGCATGTATTTGTGAAAAATGGTTAATTTTGAAATTTTGATAGATGTAAACTTTTTAGACTTGATGTGTGATGAAATGTAAATTTGTAAATTGATGAGATGTGTTGTTGTTGTTGCTGTGTATGTAGATGGTTGTGTGAAGCATATAATGTAAACTTTGTAAATTGGTAAATTGATGAGATGGATGGTTGTTGTGTTGATGTGTTGTTGTTGTGGATGTGTATTTGGATATGTGGATGTTTTGCTGCTGTGTATGTGGATGGTTGTGTGAAGCATATAATTTCTGTGTTTTGGTTTGTAGGACTGTGAATTATGGATCACAACATTCTGTGTTATGGGTTATACACAGCAGTGGCGGGCAGATGAGGTCAGCGCGCCTGTTACTGCTGTTGACACAGTGATGGCGGACGCGCTGACCTCATCTGCCCGCCACTGCTATTGATAACAGTAGTGGCAGGCAGATGAGGTCAGCGCGCCCGTTACTGTTGTGTCAACAGCAGTGGCGGGTGCGCTGACCTCATCTGCCCATCACTGCTGTTGACACAGCGGTGGCGGGCGCGCTGACCGCCACTGCTAACCATTGATAACAGTGGCGTTAGAGCAGTGGCGGACTGGATGCCCGCCACTACAGGTCGGTTTTACCCGCCACTACAGTATCGCTTTGTAGTAGTGTTCGCTTCTTGTCCTGGTAGGGTTTAGTTGTGTAGGCCGCTAAGCAGCTCCAGGTGATCTGTTGGTTTTTGTTTGGTAAATGTGTGCTGTTTCGTGTGATTTAGAAGCTCCTCGTTGCTTAGATTCGCTATGTTAATCTGTGTGATGAACAAGTTTTCTTTAATATGGAGTACATGTACTACTGTTGGGTCAAACTTCAGATTTTGAGTTGCCCAATATGAGTTGTGGCCACGAAGTTAAGTACGCATGCAGGTTGGAACTTATCCCCAATTGCAGGATTTCTGAATAATAAATCAGATTATTTTATGATTAATAGGACATAAGATATTATGATTTATATTTTTTTGTATATATAAGAGAAGTCTAGATCAGTTCATGCGTCCACATTTTGTAATATCATTTTTTTGTGTTTGGTTTGGCTGCAATGTTGGTGATCTGACAAATTAGTAACTCTGCATACGGGAAACCTTATAGGCTAAAATAAAATGAGGAAAATAAATTTTCTAAAATAAAATGATTTAATTAATTAAAGAAAAGGCTAAAAGAACTCAATTAAGGCAAATCAGGGAGAAATATTTCAAATCTATAGCTGAAAAATTTATGGTGGAATCTAGAGACCAAGAAATATTTTTGAGAATTTTTACAAAATTTTAGCAACGGTGCTTCAAGCCTTAAATAAATAATCTATTTTCTGGAATTATTTTAAATTGAAAATGCATTTTTAATCTAATTGGGCCGCCTCCCTCCTTTCCTCCCTCGGCCCAGCCCAGTTCGATGCCCGAGCCACTGACGGGAGGGACCCGCCTGTCAGCGCGCGCCCTCCCTCTCTCTTTTGCCGCTCGCGCTCAGCCGGCCTACCTGCCAGCCTCCGCGCGCGCCCCCTCACCCTCTGACGTCCCGGGCCCACTTGTCGGCACCCGTCCTCTCTCCTCCGCACCCGCGCCCCGCTTGGGTCCACCTGCCAGCCTCACGTGCTCATCTCCCTCTCGCTGCCAAGCGTGGCCCACGTGTCGGCCCTCTCTCATCCGTGCCCGCCCGCTGACAGGTGGGGGCCACCTGTCAGGTCCTTCTTCTTCGTTGGAAGGGGATCTCTCCCCTTCCATTCTTAGCCGGCGCCCCCTTGCCATTTTTGCCACCGACCGCCTTGATTCCCCTGAATCGGCCCCAAGATCCCCCTCCCCGATCACCGGCGACCCCCTTTCCCCCATTACCGATGCGTTTTCATCCTTTTGGAAGTCAAGCCATGAAATAGGAATAGTTCGCCGGAATAGATTTGGAAGCCCTCGGGTTTCCCCCAATTGACCTACCTAATCGACGCCGGAGAGACCCTATAAGAACCCCTGTACCCGCCACATCTCGCAAACACCAGAATTGTCCTACTCATCGCAATCCCGTGCCGCTGCCCTCTTTAATTTGAGTTTTCCCCTGCTTCAGCTCCGGCAAAACCTCACCGGCGCTCCGGGCCACCGCCGCCCTCGCCGTCGCCACCGCCAGGACCGCCTCCCCGCCCTCTACCCCGGCCTCACATCGGTTGACCGTGAAGACCACAGGAACATCTCACCACCGTCGATCCCGAAGAGAACCGCCGCCCTCTCCTCGACGTCGTCCACCGCCACTGCTCCATCGTCGTCGTCGCCGGTATGCCGAGAACCCCCTTGTGCCCCTCTATCCGTTTTTAGCCTTAGCCGTATCCTGCGGGTTCCGGGTGCAAGCTCGGGAACTGGTTGGTCGCACCCGGGGCACTATAAGGACCGATCTGTGGGATCTGTTGCAAAGCATTTCCGTACCAACCACAAGTCTAATGGGTAAGTCCTAACTGGAAGTATGGAACAATCCGACTCGATGCACCATAGTGGAGGGGGCAAGGGGCAACCTGCGGGTGACTTGTACCGACGAGGCTCAAGGGGGGTATGGTGGGGCTCCGACGCGTCGGGACACCATATGAAACCTATAAGAGGGTGTTGTTGAGTCGAGGAGACCATATGGAAGGTTTTGGCACGAGTTCCCGTGGTATGGGTCATCTCGTTACACTTTGGTGTAGGTGATGAGTGCGTGCCTTGTTGGTACAGTGGTACATCTCTGATCAGAGTAATTAAATCTTTTCGAAAAGCCGAGCCCACGGTCAAGGGCAGGTTGTGTGACTACTCACAGTTAGTTTACTATTGTTTGAATGGTTGAGTTATTCATGGCATGTAAGGACTGTTGAGCGAGGTGGGGCTGACTGTACCCCTCGAGTTAGAAGATGATGATGCATACACATGTTTACATTTCAGTACTAATAACTTGCTCACATTTAATTGCTTTACAATTATGCTTTTCCGCAAAATTAGCCACTATCCCCCTTGTTATTACTTTGCATTATATTTGCATTCGGTGGCTTGCTGAGTACGTTTGTACTCACCCTCGTTGACTTACACCACCAGAGCCCGTCTACTATGAGGAGGATGAAGGTCTGGAGTAGCGACCCAGTCAAGGCGAGACTGGAAGGAGGCGTTCATCTAGGACCCTTTGATTTATTAGTTTCTCTTCACCTTTATTCACTTTTGTATTAATACGGTCTACGAACCGTGAATGATTGCTCGTATTTGTATGTGGTCGCATGATGAATGTCTTGGTTTATTGATTTTCTATGGAATTTCAATAAAGGTCCTGATTTATTAAATCGGGGCGTGACAGTGACCTTCAATCCGAAGCAGATTTGGTCAAATCAGCACTTTTTACTAAACATCCTAAAATGAAGGGTAAACCCGACAACCCGACAACCTTGCAGATCTAAACTTACAGTTTGTATCTGCTATGTTGCCAAGAACATTTGTGTTAACATAATTATGATTTATGCAGGAACCAAGTTTTGCTGAAGCTATCCTAAGTGAAGGATGTTTCATGGATCTTGTATTTATGTGTTTTGTAAAGATAAATGGTAAATACTGTATTGTATATACTGTGAAAACATCTCTTTCATTAATGTATCCAGTTTAAAATTTAAAAATATATTGATACTCAAAATTTCGATTTAATGCATGTCTCTTTCTTATGTGATTTTCTGTATGCTACAATTGTTAGTTGCTCATTGTACATGCAGAATAAAATTTAAAGGGGATCTAATTATCTCTTCACCTTAGGTATCTCTGGTTGAACTTAGATCGGATGTGGAATTTGTTTTGCTAGCAACAGATGGTCTTTGGTATTACATTAAAAAGGATTACATTAAGGGCTCATTTGGAAGTCCGGAATTCTAAGGGGATCCCGGTCTATTCCTAGGGATGAAATCCCACTTGAAAACTCTACACGGGGAAATTTAGTTGTGCGTTTGGAAGCACGTGCAATGGGGAAATCTCTGCTCAATCCGTGTCCCTTTCCTGGGGAAAGGTTCCTTGCCTGAGGAGGCCATGAAATTTTCCAGTCGCTCGCATCGTTTCCTAGCCATCGCGCCTCGGTGCCACCTGCCCGCCTCTCCTTGCACGAGCAGCTACCGCCACTTGGTCCGTGAAAACCCTAACCCCCCTCTGCCCACAATCTTCTAGAACCTTCTGCAATGGTTTGAGCTCTCCCTATGCTGGCGATGGCTAAAGCTCTCCAATGGAGTATCCTTTGTGCTGCTGCTCCTCTTCTCCTTCATCCTCCTCTTCGGCTCCTAGATCTGATCGGGCTCCAGCCATTCTTCACCGTGGCCACTGCCCTGTGAAGTGTAAGCATGGAGAACCTATCCCAATGAACCAGCTGAATGCTGGAAGTGTGCAGAGAAGGAAGAAGATGAAAATCAAGCAACAACGCAAGGCCTATATCATGGTGCACATTCTTTTTCTTCAGTAATGTTCTAAAGCCAAAATTTTGCATGTGTTCGTTTTGATCTTCTAGTTTGAAAGAAAGCATTCTAAACCAGACTTTTGTCATGTTGCTTGATCCATACAACTAATTACTTTGTGTTCAGTATTGTATCATGTTGCTGCGGGAAATTTAACTATTTGCCACTCTTATCATTGCCACCTCTTTAAATGCCACCCTTATCGTTGCAATTAATTTTTTGCCACTCTCTATGTGAGCCAATTAATTTTTTGCCACTTTGTGTCCGATCACTTGCCACGTCACCTGCCATGTCACATTTTTGCCACATCACATGCCACGTCATCTTCTTCTTCCTCCTCATTTTTCTCTCTTCCCCAACTCCTCAAGGCGGCCACCATCCCTTCCCCCACCGCCGACCGCCACGCCCCATAGCCTTCACGCCCAGGATCCCCTTCGCGCCTGCCCCCGCGCCTGTCGGCCTCCGCCCTCGCACGGCCCTGCTCCCGCGCGCAGGTTCCGCCGCCACAGCTCCCATAGCCTCCGCCCCCTGCCACCCCCGCACCTGCGCGCCGTAGCAGGGCCGTGCGAGGGCGGAGGCCGAGGGGCACGGGGGCGGAGGCAGCGGGCGCGGAGGTGGCGGGAGCTACGGAGGCGGGCGCGGGAGTAGGGTTGTTGAAGATCTAGGCCCCATGTGAGTTTTGGTAATTAATGACAAACGCACGTTTGTGGACTAATATTTTTCTTAAGTGTGAAGGAAATGATTAGGTCCCGCGTAAATGGAGCACAAGATGGAAAACCCGAAGATCTGGACGTATTAAAGAGCAACGGCAAAAGGTTTGAAGAAAACTAAAATTGATCGAGGTGTTTGGAGCGATCAATTAGGCTAGGTTTCAATTTTATTTTTTTGCCGTACTATGAAGAGGGGTTGCATCTTGGTTACGAGTTGATTTTGAAGTGCCAATTTGCATTGCATATATTAACTTTTGATCATGTGTGGTTGTTGCAAAAGTTACAAAATTGGCAAGTTTTTGAAACTACGAAAATTGCATCTCTTGTAGTATTTCCAGCCCTGGCGGTCAGACTGGGTAGCCCTGTCACATCAGTAAAACGGCTAGTTTTCTAGCCGTTACAGTGAGGGTCTGTCAGACCGTCCCAAGATGGGTGGTCAGACCGACATTGCGCAGAGAGCCACCTAACTCTTCTAACAGTTACTTTTTGTGTGTGTGGCTATATAAACCCTTGCTACAGCTCCGTTGCTAGACTTTTGGCACTCATTTGAGCAAACTTGAGCAATAGAGAGTCTCTCCCACCATTGAGCACTAAATTGAGCACTAGTGTGGTTGGGAAGCAAAAAGGGTGATCAAGTGATTGAATAGATTGCATTGCATTTGCATTTTGGCACTTGATCGTCTTCTCCTAGCTTTGATTGCAGCTTGTTACTCTTGGAGGTTGCCACCTCCTAGACGGCTCGAAGAAGAAATCGGTGATCTCTCCAAGAAGTTTGTGGAGGAGACCCGAGAGGTTGTGAAGGCCGGAGCTCGCCTATCTGGAGTGGAGAAGAGCTACCACTAGTGATCGAGGCCCGAGAGTTACACTTCCGGTGCCGGCTCATCTTCAATCCAATTTCTCCTTGAGGAATCCGCGGCTTGGTGAAGAGAGCGGTTAAGTGAAACTCGCCTCAACGAGGACGTAGTGTAACACCCCAAATTTTCAAAACAATAAAAATATTATTAAATTCAATTTATTGAAATTATTATTTCAGAAAATACTTTTAAATCCCTTTTATACCCTTTTGAACTACAACATAGAGTAGATGACCAAATCAGGAGGTGAAACTTTTTGTATATGATCCTAAGACCAAAATATAATTTTGAGAATTTTTATAAATTTTTACCAGCCTTGGAAGTAGCCCTAATCTTTTAATCTATTTTCTGGAATTATTTTTATTCAGAAAAGCATTAGAACAGTAATGGGCCCCTCTCCCTCCCTTCTCCCTCTCCCGGCCGGCCCAGCCCGTTACCGCGCCCGCCTCTGGCTGACAGCCCGGTCCCACCTGTCGGCGCCGAATCCCTCCCCTCGCGCGCGAACCCGACACCCCGGCCCCACTCGTCAGGCGCCACCCTCGCTCGCTCGCGCTCACTGGCCAGTGGCCCCCGCCTGTCAGCTTCGCCTTCAACCTCGCGCCGTCGCCCCCAAACTTCGCCGGCCACCTTTACTCCCTCGGATCCGCTCGTCGCCGGTCCCCTCCCCTTCATTATTCGCCAGCATTAAAACCCCCGGATCGCGTCGCCCGTTTTCCCTTTAATCCCACGCGTAATCCCCCCCCCCTGTCGCCCGCATGCAGAGAAACCGCTCGCCGGCGTTAACTCACTGCCCTCCCCCGATGGCGCCCTCCCTGTCCCCGCCGGCGCCACTATTTATACCCTGGCCTTCACCGCGTTCGACCCCCACGCTCATTCGCACTCAGACCGAACAGAACAACCACGATTCGCCGTTTAGCGCATTCCCTCTGGTTCGTCTCCGGCCACCGCTCGCCGTCGCACCAGACCACCTCCGCCCGTGCCTCCGCCACCAACGTGACCGCGAGGACGACCCCGACCTCGGCCACCCCTCCGCCGACGTCGAACCCCGCCGGATCGCCGTCGCCGCCAAGGACCCGAACACCTCCACCGCCTACGCTCGTCGCCGGCCTCACTCCGTCGACCCCGGACCACCGCAACGGTACCCTTTTGTTCCCCTCGGTACCCCCTTTCCGTTTTTAGCCCTAGCTAGACTAGATAGCCTTCGACCTCGCCGGAATCGCTCGCCGTCGTATCACCGGAGTCGGGGAAGAAGGGGTACTTTACCCCCCCGACACGCACTGTGCCGGATTCAATCCTGGCCGTGCGATCCAGATCCAACGCTCGGGTTAAATCATCTGTTCGTTTTAATCCTGGCCGTCGGATCTGAGTGAAGCGGTACGGTGCGATCTCGTGCGTCCATCTGTATTTAAAACCCGCGTTAAATCCCGTGCGTCCACGTGGTACCGGTTCGAACGTTTTAATCCTGGCCGTCCATCGCGACTTACGCGTCCCACCTCGCCCTCGCGCGTCGGATCTGGATCCGACGGTCCAGATCGACCCGGCGCACGCGCACAGTGCGCGGGTTCACCGTGGGCCTGGCTCACCGTGGACCCGAGAGGTTTAAAATTTGAAAATAAATTCCAGAAATGCTTTTAAACTTGTAAAATTCATATCTAATGCATTTGGACTCTAAAAATTACCATTCCAATTTTAGAAAATTCATAAAATTATTCTCTACATGTTTATGCCATAAAAACAGTAGGTTTATTTTGACATTTTCATGTTTATTCAAATAATTACTCAAAAGCCTTTAGGATTAAAATATGGATTAAAATATTTAAACTTCAGAAAAATTATTATTAATTTCCTTTCTGTTCATTCACTGAAAACCACCAAATTGACATGAACTTTTCATTTCACACTTATTTGAGGATTTAATATGACCTTAATCACATTTGAACATTTGTTTTCTAAAAAGGACAACCCTTCATTTTAATCCCTTTCAAATTATTTATAAAATCCAGAACCTTAACCTTTGAGTTTATTTATTCAAACCAACTTTAACTTATGTGTTTATAATGTAATGTTATACTGTTTGATTGGATGTTATGTTCTTTTTATTTTACTTTATATTAAAAAGACTACGACGTCGCCGAGGAGCCGGAGTACTTCCCCGAAGTCCCTCCCTCTCCCTTTGCTGAACAAGGCAAGTCACCAAACAACTCTTTTGAGCATATTGAACCCATGTCTGAATTGACTATCGCTAAAACACATAGGTTATGTATATGCATTAGTCAAATGAACCCTTACATTATATTTATTTAGGATCCCCCGACCTTGATGTGCAACCCAAGCCATGCTATCTCGCCTAACCTCCTTGTCACCATATGATGAATGATATTAGCTAGTGTCCAATGTATTGGCACGGCCGCTATAGGATAAAATGAGTCGTAGTAAAATGGTTCTATTATATGATCCCGTTACTTCTTATCTTTGGAAATTCTGTTGGTGATGAGTCATGGTTGTGAGTGTATGCATGGTGGGTTCCGGGTGCAAGCTAGGGCATTGGTCAGTCGCACCCGGGGCACTATAAGGACCGGTCTGAGGGATCCGTTGCAATACACTTACGTACTAACCACAAGTCTAGTGGGTAAGTCCTAACTAAGGTATGGGTTGTTCCAAACCGAGGCCACCACTTGGAGATGGGTCAAGTTGCACCTGCGGGTGACTTGTACCAATGTGGCGCAAAAGGGGGTGCGACGTTAGCCGGGATGCGGCCCGGCGCGCCGGCGAAACCTAGAGCGGGTGGTTATCGCTTGGAACATCTCATATTGAGGTTTTGGCACGAGTTCCCGTGAAATGGGTCATCTCGTTGAGATGAGTGCGTGCCTTGTGGGTACAGTAGTACATCTCTGATCAGAGTCTTAAATCTTTTCGAAAAGCCGAGCCCACGGTCAAGGGCGGGTTGCGTGACATCCCCCAGTTAGTTTACTTGAATATGTATGTGCATGATGGATTGACATGTAAGGACCGTTGTGCGAGGAGGTAAAACGTACTCCTCGAGTTAGTTGATGTTGATGATGTTCATATTTACTTTCCGCATGATTAAAATATGATTACACTAAATGTCATAACTGCAACTGCTTTATTCCGCATTGTTAGCCTTTATCCTTCCTTGTTTATTATCCCGCATTATTATTTGCATTTGCGGTGGCTTGTTGAGTACTTTTTGTACTCATACCCGTTGGACCCCACAGAGGATGTTTATCTTGAAGACGGTCTGGAGTAGCGACCCAGTCAAGAAGAAAGATCCTGAAGAAGACGTTCGTCATGCCGTTATTTAATTACTTTATTACTGTTTTTACTAAAACAATGTTGTAATAAATATGGTCTGCGTACCATGGATTTTATCGTATGTACGTTGTCGCATGATGAACCTCTTGTATTATTGTTTTTCTATGGAAATTCAATAATGTCTCGATTTTGATAAATCGGGGCGCTACAAGATGGTATCAGAGCCGACTTGACTGTAGGAAGCCAAACAGACCCGCCTAGCCATTAACCATAGGAAATTATTTCTTGAAAATCTACTTCATAAACTTTGTTCCTCTCCTCACTTTTATTCAACTTATTGTTTTGTAGATGCCAGTCTACCAAGTCCACAGTTACTGCCGCCACTACGAGGGCTTCGTCCGGGAGCTCCGCATGATGCTCACCTTCCTCGGGTTCCTCTTCGAACCTGAGTTTCAAGGAGTCTACCCCGACGAGTTCGCCGGGCCTTGCGACGTCTCCCTCACCGTCCATGGCTCCGGAGAGCATCTGCCGCCCTACACCACCGCACTTGGAGGCCCGACTTTCGACGTCGCGTGCCAACGAGTCGCCCTTCAGGCCCTCATGGAACTGAGGATGATCTACGACGATCGTCTTCAGAACTCATCCTTCCGGCTTGTGCCGAAGCGTACTCCCGGAGCCCACCGTAGCATCTACCTCGGAGTTCACTCCGTGCGTGATCCGGTCATGGCCCGGCAGTCGCGTCTTCTGCAGACCATGGATGATCTCCACACCGAGGCGGTGCTCGACGCCGACGAGCACCATGAGGCGGTTGCGTTTCTTCGTGAAGAAACGAAGAACCTGATCCAGCAGAATGGCGAGCTGCAGCGCAAGATCATGGAGCTGCAGAAGGACATCGCGGAGATGGTCCCTCTTCTTCCAAGGAAGAAGAAGCCTATCCGTGAGCCCCTCCCTCGCCCCAAGAGGATCCCGCCACGACCCTCCCCTGCCAGGCCTTCCACCAGCGCCCCTACACCACGCCCCGGCCTCGTCTCCGACTCCATCATCGAGAATTTTCTCGAGCCCACCATCTCTCTGGAGCCGCGCACTCGTGGTTCCGAGAGCACGGAGACCGCCTCCGGTGGCGAGTAGGCGTTAGGAGACGCTATCTAAATAAGAATCAAAAATTTTGTATGTGGTGCTGCCCACGACGAGTGTGTCATGGGTAGAATAAAAACTTGATTGTAACAAACAATTTATGCCACTATATATAATTATGTGCTTGAATCTTATATGGTTGTATTATTGTTTCGTCATCTTTTGCTTTATCATTTTGGATATTCAGAAGATGGCTGACCACCAGAACACCGGCTCCAACAACGGAGCAGGAGGAAGCCGTGATGCGCCCGAGGGTATTGTACCCAACTGGGGTGCAACGGGCCCGCGCCAATCCGGGTCGCCTTCCGCCAATCACCCCACCTTGGCGGAGATGATGGCGAATCAGAACCATCTGATCACCGCTCTCCTCACCCAAATGCAGCACCAACAGGCTCAGTTGGACCGTCTGCAGAACGGGGAACCCGCCCCTCGCGCACCAGCACCCGCGGCCGCTCCGCAACTCTCCGAGTTCTTGCGCGTGCGCCCGCCCATCTTCTCGAGCACGACCAACCCGATGGAGGCCGGAGATTGGCTCCGCACCATCGAGAAGAAGCTCGACCTCCTCCCCTGCACAGACCGTGAGCGAGTGGCCTTCGCCACTCATCAGCTCCAGGGTCCCGCCGCCGAGTGGTGGGACAACTACCGTGCGTCCCAGCCAGAGGGCCACATGGTGACTTGGGCGGAGTTCACCATCGCCTTTCGTGCCGCCCACGTCCCCGCCGGTGTCATCGCGGTCAAGCAGCAGGAATTCCGCGACCTGCATCAAGGCAACCGAACTGTCATGGAGTACCTCCATGAGTTCAACCGCCTCGCACGCTACGCACCGGAGGAAGTGCGCACCGACGCCCTCCGCCAAGCCAAGTTCCTAAGGGGACTTAAGGATGAGCTGTCCATCCAGCTCGTCGCCGCCGACTTCGCCGACTTCCAGCGGCTGGTCAATAAAGCGCTCATCCAAGAGACTGAGCAGAACAAGCTGGACCTCAAGAAGAGGAAGATGATCGCCTTCAAGTACCAGCAGGCGAACACTCAGAGGCCCCGCTTCGTCCCTCCGCCATCAGCGCCCGCCTACCATCCTCGGCCCGCCTACAGGCCACCTCACGCAGCCGGTGGATCCAACGCCGGGCATCCTCGCCCCGCTCCACCAGCTCCGGCCGCTCAGCCGGCACCGGCCGCCAAGGCCCCGATCTTGAAGGATCGCCAAGGAAGGCCGGTCGTCTGCTTCAACTGCCGCAAGGAAGGGCACTACTCGCACCAGTGTCCTCACCCCAAGCAGAACCAAGGCGCAGCACCCCACCAGGCCGTACGCGCCCGCGTCAACCACATCAGCGCGGAGGAAGCTCAGGAGGCTCCTGAAGTCGTACTCGGTACGTTTACTATGAATTCCGTACCGGCCGTCATATTATTTGACTCTGGAGCAACCCACTCCTTTGTCTCGGAAGATTTTGTGAAAACAAACAATCTGGACGTGCTCCCTCTACCCATTCCCATGGTGATTGCCACCCCCGGCAATAGGACCTCAGCTCGCTTCTTCAGCCCTAAGGTTCAACTTGACATCCAAGGAGTGCTGTTTCGGGCCGAGCCTGTCCTTATCCAATGCACCGGACTCGACCTTATTCTAGGTATGGATTGGTTGATGAAGCACAAGGGAGTGATCGACTGTGCCAACAAGTCCGTCACGGTGACCAGTCCTGAAGGCGTAACCGTCACCTTCTGGATGACCAGTCGCAAACCACTCGGAGCATCCCTTCGCTCAATAGCTCTTGAAGAGGTGCCAATAGTCAAGGAGTTTGCAGATGTTTTCCCTGAAGATCTGCCCGGAATGCCTCCCAAGCGGGACATCGAATTCAGAATCGAGCTTGTCCCGGGGACCACTCCAATCTCCAAACGCCCATACCGAATGGCCGCCAATGAACTAGCCGAAGTCAAGAGCAACATCGAAGACCTAGAGCAGAAAGGGTATATCCGACCGAGTACCTCACCTTGGGGTGCACCGGTCATATTTGCCATGAAGAAGGACAAGACTAAGAGGATGTGCGTGGACTATAGGGCCTTGAACGACGTAACCATCAAGAACAAATACCCATTGCCTCGGATCGACGACCTGTTCGATCAACTGAAAGGATCCTCGGTGTTTTCCAAGATTGACCTCAGGTCAGGTTATCACCAGTTGAGGATCAGGGAGGAAGATATACCCAAGACTGCCTTCACCTCCCGCTATGGACTCTACGAGTACACTGTGATGTCGTTCGGACTCACGAATGCCCCGGCCTTTTTCATGAACATGATGAACAATGTATTCATGGAGTTCTTGGACAAGTTCATCGTGGTATTCATCGACGATATCCTCGTTTACTCCAAGACCAAGGAAGAACACGAGACTCACCTCCGTCTGACCCTCGGAAAGCTAAGGGAGCAGCAACTGTACGCCAAATACAGCAAGTGCGATTTTTGGTCGTCTGAGGTGAAGTTCCTCGGTCATGTTATATCCGCCGGAGGGATAGCAGTGGACCCAACCACCGTTGAAGCGGTAACCAACTGGCTGCAGCCCATGACCGTGACCGAGATCCGGAGTTTTCTCGGATTGGCCGGATACTACCGCCGGTTCATCGAAAATTTTTCCAAGATCGCCAAGCCTATGACCAGACTTCTGCAGAAAGAGGTGAAGTTTGATTGGACCCCCGACTGCGAAGAAAGCTTCCAGACCCTCAAGAAGAAGCTTGTGTCAGCCCCCATTCTGACTCTGCCAGACATCCGGAAAGACTTCCACGTCTACTGTGATGCCTCTCGTCAAGGATTGGGATGCGTCTTAATGCAAGAAGGGAAAGTGATATCCTACGCCTCCCGGCAATTGAGACCGCATGAGCTAAACTACCCAACCCACGACCTGGAACTAGCAGCCGTGGTTCATGCCTTGAAGATATGGAGACATTACCTTGTGGGAAATCGGTGTGAGGTCTTCACCGACCATAAGAGCCTCAAGTATATATTCACTCAACCAGACCTGAACCTCAGGCAAAGAAGATGGTTGGAACTGATCAAGGATTACGACTTGGGCATCCATTATCATCCGGGCAAAGCGAACGTGGTGGCAGACGCCCTTAGTCGAAAAGGGTACTGCAATGCCATCATGATTCAAGACCAGGCTCCTCTACTTTATAAAGAGATGGAAAGGCTAAACCTAGGGATCACCACTCGAGAGTACCTCGCTGCCTTGGAGTCTCGGCCTATCTTAATAGACCAGATCCGAGAGAAGCAGAAGGAAGACCCGGACATACTGGAGATCCAGCAGAACATGAGGAAGGGTAAAGCCCCCGGATTCTCCGAGGACGAACATGGTACCATCTGGTTCGGAAACCGAGTATGCGTACCCAACCTACCTGAGTTGAAGACTCTCATCCTTCAAGAAGCCCACGATACTCTATACTCCATCCATCCCGGGAGTACGAAGATGTATCAAGACCTAAAGGAGAAATATTGGTGGGTCAGCATGAAGAGAGAAATAGCCGAGTATGTGGCCAAGTGCGATACATGTCGGCGAGTCAAGGCAGAGCATCAGAGACCTGCCGGACTTCTTCAACCCCTCAAAGTCCCTGAATGGAAGTGGGAAGAGATAGGAATGGACTTCATCACGGGACTGCCCAGTACCCAAGCTGGTCATGATTCTATCTGGGTGATCGTTGATCGACTCACCAAGGTAGCTCACTTCGTCCCGGTCAAGACAACTTACACTGTCGCCAAGTTGGCTGAGTTGTATATGACCCGGATCGTGTGCCTCCACGGAGTTCCCAAGAAGATTGTATCTGACCGCGGGAGTCAGTTTACCTCCAAGTTTTGGAAGAACCTTCAAGAGGAACTCGGCACCCGGCTGAACTTTAGCACCGCCTATCATCCGCAGACCGACGGTCAAACCGAAAGGGTCAACCAGATATTGGAGGATATGCTTAGAGCTTGTGCTCTAGACTTTGGCGGAATGTGGGACAAGAACTTACCTTATGCAGAGTTCTCCTACAACAACAGCTATCAAGCTAGCCTGCAGATGTCCCCGTTCGAAGCACTCTATGGGCGTAAGTGCAGAACGCCGTTGCTCTGGGATCAGACCGGAGAATCACAACTGTTTGGGACTGACTTATTGAGAGAAGCTGAAGAGAAAGTTAAGATCATAAGAGACCGATTGAAGGCAGCCCAATCCAGGCAAAAGAGCTACGCCGATAACCGTCGAAGAGATCTAGCCTTTGAGGAGGGCGATTATGTCTACCTCCGAGTCACTCCCCTCCGTGGCACTCAAAGGTTCAACATGAAAGGCAAACTAGCACCCCGCTACGTCGGACCTTTCCAGATCCTCCGTCGACAAGGAGAAGTGGCATATCAACTTGAACTGCCTCCATCCTTGGCAGGCGTTCATGATGTGTTCCATGTCTCGCAGCTGAAGAAGTGTCTCCGTGTGCCCACCGAGCAAGCCGACCTTCAACAGCTCAACGTCCAAGAAGACCTGACCTACATAGAGAGACCCGTCAAGATCCTGGAAACCAAGGAAAGAGTAACCAGAAGTTGCGTCGTCCGCTTCTGCAAAGTCCAATGGAACAACCATCCCGCAGAAGAAGCCACTTGGGAAAAAGAAGATGAGCTGAAAGCCCAATACCCCGAGCTATTCGAGTAGCGTTCCAATCTCGAGGACGAGATTCTTGTAAGGGGGATAGGTTTGTAACACCCCAAATTTTCAAAACAATAAAAATATTATTAAATTCAATTTATTGAAATTATTATTTCAGAAAATACTTTTAAATCCCTTTTATACCCTTTTGAACTACAACATAGAGTAGATGACCAAATCAGGAGGTGAAACTTTTTGTATATGATCCTAAGACCAAAATATAATTTTGAGAATTTTTATAAATTTTTACCAGCCTTGGAAGTAGCCCTAATCTTTTAATCTATTTTCTGGAATTATTTTTATTCAGAAAAGCATTAGAACAGTAATGGGCCCCTCTCCCTCCCTTCTCCCTCTCCCGGCCGGCCCAGCCCGTTACCGCGCCCGCCTCTGGCTGACAGCCCGGTCCCACCTGTCGGCGCCGAATCCCTCCCCTCGCGCGCGAACCCGACACCCCGGCCCCACTCGTCAGGCGCCACCCTCGCTCGCTCGCGCTCACTGGCCAGTGGCCCCCGCCTGTCAGCTTCGCCTTCAACCTCGCGCCGTCGCCCCCAAACTTCGCCGGCCACCTTTACTCCCTCGGATCCGCTCGTCGCCGGTCCCCTCCCCTTCATTATTCGCCAGCATTAAAACCCTCGGATCGCGTCGCCCGTTTTCCCTTTAATCCCACGCGTAATCCCCCCCCCCCTGTCGCCCGCATGCAGAGAAACCGCTCGCCGGCGTTAACTCACTGCCCTCCCCCGATGGCGCCCTCCCTGTCCCCGCCGGCGCCACTATTTATACCCTGGCCTTCACCGCGTTCGACCCCCACGCTCATTCGCACTCAGACCGAACAGAACAACCATGATTCGCCGTTTAGCGCATTCCCTCTGGTTCGTCTCCGGCCACCGCTCGCCGTCGCACCAGACCACCTCCGCCCGTGCCTCCGCCACCAACGTGACCGCGAGGACGACCCCGACCTCGGCCACCCCTCCGCCGACGTCGAACCCCGCCGGATCGCCGTCGCCGCCAAGGACCCGAACACCTCCACCGCCTACGCTCGTCGCCGGCCTCACTCCGTCGACCCCGGACCACCGCAACGGTACCCTTTTGTTCCCCTCGGTACCCCCTTTCCGTTTTTAGCCCTAGCTAGACTAGATAGCCTTCGACCTCGCCGGAATCGCTCGCCGTCGTATCACCGGAGTCGGGGAAGAAGGGGTACTTTACCCCCCCGACACGCACTGTGCCGGATTCAATCCTGGCCGTCCGATCCAGATCCAACGCTCGGGTTAAATCATCTGTTCGTTTTAATCCTGGCCGTCGGATCTGAGTGAAGCGGTACGGTGCGATCTCGTGCGTCCATCTGTATTTAAAACCCGCGTTAAATCCCGTGCGTCCACGTGGTACCGGTTCGAACGTTTTAATCCTGGCCGTCCATCGCGACTTACGCGTCCCACCTCGCCCTCGCGCGTCGGATCTGGATCCGACGGTCCAGATCGACCCGGCGCACGCGCACAGTGCGCGGGTTCACCGTGGGCCTGGCTCACCGTGGACCCGAGAGGTTTAAAATTTGAAAATAAATTCCAGAAATGCTTTTAAACTTGTAAAATTCATATCTAATGCATTTGGACTCTAAAAATTACCATTCCAATTTTAGAAAATTCATAAAATTATTCTCTACATGTTTATGCCATAAAAACAGTAGGTTTATTTTGACATTTTCATGTTTATTCAAATAATTACTCAAAAGCCTTTAGGATTAAAATATGGATTAAAATATTTAAACTTCAGAAAAATTATTATTAATTTCCTTTCTGTTCATTCACTGAAAACCACCAAATTGACATGAACTTTTCATTTCACACTTATTTGAGGATTTAATATGACCTTAATCACATTTGAACATTTGTTTTCTAAAAAGGACAACCCTTCATTTTAATCCCTTTCAAATTATTTATAAAATCCAGAACCTTAACCTTTGAGTTTATTTATTCAAACCAACTTTAACTTATGTGTTTATAATGTAATGTTATACTGTTTGATTGGATGTTATGTTCTTTTTATTTTACTTTATATTAAAAAGACTACGACGTCGCCGAGGAGCCGGAGTACTTCCCCGAAGTCCCTCCCTCTCCCTTTGCTGAACAAGGCAAGTCACCAAACAACTCTTTTGAGCATATTGAACCCATGTCTGAATTGACTATCGCTAAAACACATAGGTTATGTATATGCATTAGTCAAATGAACCCTTACATTATATTTATTTAGGATCCCCCGACCTTGATGTGCAACCCAAGCCATGCTATCTCGCCTAACCTCCTTGTCACCATATGATGAATGATATTAGCTAGTGTCCAATGTATTGGCACGGCCGCTATAGGATAAAATGAGTCGTAGTAAAATGGTTCTATTATATGATCCCGTTACTTCTTATCTTTGGAAATTCTGTTGGTGATGAGTCATGGTTGTGAGTGTATGCATGGTGGGTTCCGGGTGCAAGCTAGGGCATTGGTCAGTCGCACCCGGGGCACTATAAGGACCGGTCTGAGGGATCCGTTGCAATACACTTACGTACTAACCACAAGTCTAGTGGGTAAGTCCTAACTAAGGTATGGGTTGTTCCAAACCGAGGCCACCACTTGGAGATGGGTCAAGTTGCACCTGCGGGTGACTTGTACCAATGTGGCGCAAAAGGGGGTGCGACGTTAGCCGGGATGCGGCCCGGCGCGCCGGCGAAACCTAGAGCGGGTGGTTATCGCTTGGAACATCTCATATTGAGGTTTTGGCACGAGTTCCCGTGAAATGGGTCATCTCGTTGAGATGAGTGCGTGCCTTGTGGGTACAGTAGTACATCTCTGATCAGAGTCTTAAATCTTTTCGAAAAGCCGAGCCCACGGTCAAGGGCGGGTTGCGTGACATCCCCCAGTTAGTTTACTTGAATATGTATGTGCATGATGGATTGACATGTAAGGACCGTTGTGCGAGGAGGTAAAACGTACTCCTCGAGTTAGTTGATGTTGATGATGTTCATATTTACTTTCCGCATGATTAAAATATGATTACACTAAATGTCATAACTGCAACTGCTTTATTCCGCATTGTTAGCCTTTATCCTTCCTTGTTTATTATCCCGCATTATTATTTGCATTTGCGGTGGCTTGTTGAGTACTTTTTGTACTCATACCCGTTGGACCCCACAGAGGATGTTTATCTTGAAGACGGTCTGGAGTAGCGACCCAGTCAAGAAGAAAGATCCTGAAGAAGACGTTCGTCATGCCGTTATTTAATTACTTTATTACTGTTTTTACTAAAACAATGTTGTAATAAATATGGTCTGCGTACCATGGATTTTATCGTATGTACGTTGTCGCATGATGAACCTCTTGTATTATTGTTTTTCTATGGAAATTCAATAATGTCTCGATTTTGATAAATCGGGGCGCTACACGTAGGAAATTGGTAAATTTCTGAACCTCGGGATAAAATTCGGTTCTCTTGCCCCCTTTACTTTGAGCAAGTTAAATTGTGCAAATTTACCTTCTTAGAGTAATTTATCTTTGTCCTCCTAGGTTGCACTATTTTAATCTAGTTGTTTGTCATTTTTGTCTAAGGTCCTTGTCTAGTGTCAATCTAAATTGAATTAGTTTTAAAAACCGCCTATTCACCCCCCCTCTAGTCGGTACATCGATCCTACAGTCGTGCGAGGGCGGAGGCCGACGGGCGCGGGGCGTGAAGGGGATCCCGGATGCGGAGGCTGCTGTGGGGCGCGGTGGCGGGGGCGGGGCCGGGGGCGGCGGTCGGCCGGTGGAGGCGGCCAGCGGTGGGGCTGGGGGCGGTGGTCGGCCGGTGGAAGGAATTAGGGAGAGAGAGGAAGAGTAGGAGGAGGAAGAAGAAGAAGGTGACATGGGATGTGATGTGGCAAAAATGTAACATGGCAGGTAACATGGCAAGTGGCCGGACACAAAGTGGCAAAAAATTAATTGGCTCACGAAGAGAGTGGCAAAAAATTAATTGCAACGATAAGGGTGGCATTTGAAGAGGTGGCAACGATAAGAGTGGTAAATAGTTAAATTTCCCTGTTGCATTGAAAAAAACAGAAAACGCTTTGATGGGATTAACTGGTTGTGATGAAATTTGTCTATGTTTGTGTTTGGACCAAATGTGAAATTTCTGTTTTATCTATCGTTATCGGATTATCTCTATCTTGAGCTCTTTCTTTTTGACTTGGCTATAAGTCATTGATAGCTTTGCATTTACAGAAGTGATGCAAGGGAATGCAGTATAGAAGGTGACTAAGAATACTATGCTCATATTTCTTTTTCTTTTTTGGCTACATTGGCAACTTCTGTGTCATAATATAATGAACTACTTGTTTTAATGCTAATTAAATTATTGCAGAGGAACTATTTGAGCAAATTGTTTTTATTCACACTTGTATGTTCATGTTTTTTTGTTTTTTCTTGATTATGTGTTTTTAGGATTTTGTATTTTTTTCTAGGGATTTATGCCTTTTGGTTCCCAAATAGTAGCAGGGAAATTTCCCCGTCTGTGAATTTTTCCATGGAAAGTGATGAGGGTTTACATGCCATAAGAAAAATCTTCTTTGGGAAAATTTTCCATGGTTTTTTATCCATAGGCTTCCAAACAAGACCTAAAAGGTTTGTACAAGTATCGTTTCCATACCATAGATGTCATGTGCCTTATGTTTGTTATTTGCTTCTTCCTAAAGGCATCTTGCTGGCTATTGAGCATTTGAGCACGTTGACATGTATAATTGATCGTCTTTTGTAGCTCTGAAGCAGTAGCATTAGTTAGAGATCAACTACGTCAGTGCGGGGATGTTCAGGTATGAAGTTTATTTCTTCATAAAATTAAGAAAAACTCGTTATGTTTATTTTTACAGGTCATTTTGTATTATCGCTCATTTTCAATTGTTTGTGTAGCTGGCTTGTGAGACACTTTGTCAGACATATATGGTAGTGAAGCCTGCCACCTTTATATTTTTCGCTGATCTATTTTCTTATTTTCCTAAGTTAATTATAGATATTCAGTGCACGTTATGATCAAAAGCTATTTCGTAAATACCTTGCTTAATTACCAATTTCAGGATCGATGGTTTTTTGTTGGATGCTATTGCTGAGTGGGAGAAATTTTAACCAAAATTTATAGCTATTGTATCAACCTTCATCGATACTTAAATTTATACTCACTTCAATGCAATATTCCCACTTTGTAGGAAATGTTTTCCATAGCATTGATATAGAACACGTGAACTCTCCATTTTGCATGACCTGAACTACTTTATGGTTTTGCATTTTTTATTTTCTTACAATCCATTCTTAAAAATTCTGATCGAAATATTGGCCTGAATTCAAATGGCAACAATAATAGCATTTAAAAATGAATGAAAAAATTATGTACAGGTGGCGCGCCATTGCTGTGCCCTACTCACAATAAACGCTACAGGTGGCGCGCCCCAGCCTCTAGTAAATCTTTAGGGCCTTATGTATGTACTAGGACTATGTCAACAGTTGTCTGTTGAATTACGTTTCTTCCTAATAAGCGGGTAGTTCATGCACGGAAAAAAAACTTCTTCAGTCTCTCTTTTCTTGCATGAATTAGTTATTGGTCATATTGTACTAGTTTGTGTATGAACATACTTAAGGAGTAATCGATTTTCTATGGTATATACTTTTCAAGCATCAAAAAAATCTTATTCCTAAAAAATTACTCATCAAAAATAACCTTGGGCGTGTGTGGACCTATCATTTATTGAAAGAGGTCTTTGTCGACCTAAACCACGTCGACAGAGCCCTTTATCAACTATCGACATAGCATCTGTCAACACATTCTACATCGGCACTTCACGTATCGACAAAGTGTTATTTTTGCGATTTTATGAGATCACATACAGGAATGAAATTTCAAAAAATAATATTAAAAAATATAGAATTTATCATCATGGGATGAGAGGATTGTATTTGGATTTTGGGCTGGTAGCTTCCTTAGCTTTTTAGGCCAAAAGCCACAAATCGTCTCTCATCACCGGCACTTCAAAATTTTAAATTTAGTATTCGGTTTTCAGAATTTGTAAAAATACCTTCTGTTAATAATTAGTTTGTCAATCTAGGCCAATCGAACCTACATCGGTAGATGGTATACTGTTGGAGGAAAATATTCCATCCTCAGGGTTATTGCGGTAACAACACAAAGGCAGATAATAGATTCGAAGGTTTCCAACATGCATCTTCGGAGATGCCTTGAGTCAAGCTCGAAGTATGAAGATGGACCTTAGTTCGGAGTATATCTTCGAACATAGACTCTTTTCAGATCTTTTCTGTCAGCTAAGATGGAAGGCTTATCTTTTTTCTCATTAGATTAGTCTTTTACCATTTTAGCCCTATTAAGGGCGCCGAATAGTTTCCACTATGTCGGTTGTAACAGAGGGGTAAAAGGGTCTTTTCCTTAATGTTTGGGCCTATAAATAACCCCCGTTTCACCCTGTAATGACGACGGAATACAAGTTATTCAATACACAATTCGAACTATTCTAAGTTATTATCCTTTCGGAGGCTTAGAACAGTTTACTTCGCAAACGCTTCGTTTGTTAGTTTCTATTTTTCAGAAACCTGTTAGCGTAATCTTTTACGCCAACAGTTGGCGCCGTCCGTGGGGAACTTAGTCCAAGAAACTTTGTTCTCTACCAACCTTTTACATCATGCCTCCTAAGCGGAGCGCGCCTCGTAACCCTGTTCGGACGTCCCCTCGGACCTCCGGAGAGGTACCTTCCGACATTGTTGAGGTCGGAGGACCTTCGACGTTTCCTCCACCTCAAACTCCGGAAGGAGTTCCCATTCCTCGAGCATACGGAGTCCCTCCGCCAACTCCGTCTATACTTCGACCACCCGGAGTTCCTCTTCCACCTCAAGTTCCACTCCGAACTGATCCTCTCAGTTCTCAAGACCCGGAAGATCCTTCCGGAGGAGATGAAGACAATCTTGGTGATATGGCTGCTCAAATGGCCAGTCTCCAAGCCGAAGTAGCGAGATGGCGGCAAGAAGATGCAAATAGGCTTCGTTCTTAAGCCATCCCAGTTATTCCAGAAGTGCCTGAAGACGACGAGCCCATCTATCCCGAAGCCCGAGAGAATGCCTCCTTTGATACTGAATCTCCGCTGCATCCTGAGCTGCAAAAAGTTCGCTTCGACCCGAAGTTTAAGACTTCGAAGCTCTATAAGTATGCCGGAGATGAAGATCCTGGAGAATTTGTCCGTTCTTATGCCCTAGCAATTGAAGCTAATGGAGGAGTTCGAGATACCATGGCAAAATGCTTCCCCTTAGCTCTTCAAGGAGTGGCATTAAGGTGGTTCTGGTCTTTGAATCCAGGATCAATTAATTCATGGGAGCAGCTGAAGAAGAAGTTTGTAAGCAATTTTCAGGGCACCTTCGTACCTCCAATGTCGACGGGAAGTCTTTTCCAGGTGAAGCAGCTCCCTTGAGAGACATTGAGGCAATATTTTAAGCGCTTCGCTCATACGAAGTCGCAGATCCGAGGGTTGTCTAAATCTTCTGTAGTTGACGCAGCTCGAGAAGGTGTCATTCATCAAGGCCTCCTTGATAAACTTCACTGAAAAAGCATATCTTCTGTTTCTCAGTTAATGTCATACTTTGAAGAATATGCGAGGTCGGAAGAAGGTTGGCTTTGAAGGACTGCAGCTACTCCATCAATACTGCAGGAAGTAAAAGTGAAAGTAAAAACTTCGGCACAGCCAAGGGAACCAGTCTTCGAAGCTCAGCATGATAGGAGAAGGGGGCAAAAGCATCCCCGTTCTGAAGTCCTGCATATTGCACCCCCGCAAAAGTTCACACAGAGAGCTCCACAACCTTCGGGGAACAAGGTCAGCGGCTGGAGGCCGCCAGTGAAAATGGCTAGCAAAGGCCAGACCCTTTTCTGTTGTATTCATGGTGAAAACCGAAGCCATGCAACTGATACTTGCAAGGCTATACTTATTGTGGTGCCCCGATTTAACAAATCGAGACATTATTGAATTTCATAAGAAAAACAATAATACAAGAGGTTCATCATGCGACAATCGTACATACGACAGTATTCATGGTACGCAGACCATATTTATTACATCACAGTTTTAATAAAAACAGTAAATAAAAATAATTAGATAGCGGCATGACGAACATCTTCTTCAGTATTTTTCTTCTCGACTGGGTCGCTACTCCAGACCGTCTTCGTAGTAAGCATCCTGTGGGGTCCAACGGGTATGAGTACAAAAAGTACTCAACAAGCCACCGCAAATGCAAGTAATAATGCAGGATAATAAACAAGGAAAGGTAATGGCTAACATTGCGGAAAAGTACAGTTGCAGTTATTGCATTTAATGTAATCATATTTTAATCATGCGGAAAGTAAACATGAACATCATCAACATCAACTAACTCGAGGGGTACAGTCAGCCCCACCTCGCTCAACGGTCCTTACATGTCAATCCATCATGCACATACATATTCAAAATAAACTAACTGGGGGATGTCACGCAACCCGCCCTTGACCGTGGGCTCGGCTTTTCGAAAAGATTTAAGACTCTGATCAGAGATGTACTACTGTACCCACAAGGCACGCACTCATCCCAAACGAGATGACCCATACCACGGGAACTCGTGCCAAAACCTCAATATGAGATGTTCCAAGTGATAACCACCCGCTCTAGGTTTCGCCGGCGCACCGGGCCGCATCCCGGCTAACGTCGCACCCCCTTTTGCGCCACATTGGTACAAGTCACCCGCAGGTGCAACTTGACCCATCTCCAAATGGTGGCCTCGGTTTGGAACAACTCATACCTTAGTTAGGACTTACCCACTAGACTTGTGGTTAGTATGGAAGTGTATTGCAACGGATCCCTCAGACCGGTCCTTATAGTGCCCCGGGTGCTACCGACCAATGCCCTAGCTTGCACCCGGAACCCACCATGCATACACTCACAACCATAACTCATCACCAACAGAATTTCCAAGGATAAGAGTAACGGGGATCATATAAAGAACCATGTTGCTACGACTCGTTTTTATCCTATAGCAATCGTGTCAATACATTGGACACTAGCTAATATCATTGATCATATGGTGACAAGGAGGTTTAGGCGAGATAGCATGGCTTGGGTTGCACATCAAGGTCGGGGGATCCTAAATAAATATAATGTAAGGGTTCATTTGACTAATGCATATATAACCTATGTGTTTTAGCGATAGTTTAATCAAACATGGGTTCAATATGCTCAAAAGATTGGTTTGGTGACTTGCCTTGTTCAGCGAAAGGCGAGGGAGGGACTTCTGGGAAGTATTCCGGCTCCTCGGCGACGTCGTAGTCTTTTTGATATAGTAAAGTAAAATAAAATAAATACAACATTCAACCAAACAATATAACATCACATAATAATCTCATAGGTTTAAGTTGGTTTGATTAGAAATAAATCAAGTTGTTAGAGTTCTGAAATTCAGTTTATAAATAATTTTTAAAATGAATTAAAATGAAGTGTTATCCTTTGAAAAAGGGTTTTAAAAGGGGTGATTCTCAATTTTAAGTTCTTTAATAGATTTAAAATGAAAGTTCCATAGAAAACTTAGTGATTTGGTCATATCAACAGGAAATAAATAAATATAAACTTTACTGGAATTTAAATAATTAAATTTACATTTCCAACCTAAGGGTATTTAAACATTCATTTAAATAATCATGAAATGTCCAATGTAAACCTACTGTTTTTATTGTATAAACCTGTAGAGAATAATATTATGAATTTTCTGAAATTGGAATGGCAATTTTTAGAGTTTAAATGCGCCAGATATGAATTTTACAAGTTTTAAACCCTTTTCTGAAATTTATTTTCAAATTTTAAATCCCTCGGGTCCACGGTGAGCCAGGCCCACGGTGAACCCGCGCGCTGTGCGCGTGCGCCGGGTCGATCTGGACCGTCGGATCTAGATCCGACGCGCGAGGGCGAGTCGACGTGGACGGCCAGGATTAAAACATCGAACCGGTACGCGATGAACGATCCAGATCAACCGCGGGTTTTAAAAACTAACGGACGCACGAGATTAAAACATACCCCTTCGCCGAGATCTAACGGTGCGGATTAGATCGCGCACGTGGGCTCACGTGCGTCATCCGATCGCGATCGCACGGTCGGGATCAGATCCGACACGGCACGGGTACTCGACCCGTGCCGGTCGTCTTCTCCGACGACGGCGAGCGGGCCAGCGGCCACGGCGAGCGACGGCGGCCCAAGCTAAGCCTAAAAAAGGAAAGAGGGCACTACGGCGGTCACGATGGTACCTTAGGCGAGGTGAGGGGTCGACGGAGCGCGGTTGGCGGCGAGGGTAGACGGCGGAGTGGTTCGGGCTCCTCGTCGGCGATGGTGTTCCGGCGATCTCCTTGACCAACGGAGGCGTGGCCAAGGTAGGGGTCGTCCTTGCGGTCACATTGATGGTGGAGGCACGGGCGGAGGTGGTCCGCGGTGACGGCGAACGGTGGCCGGAGACGGAACCGAAGGAGTGCGCTAAAAAGTGAACTACGGGCGCTCTGTTTTGTCCAGGGTTGCGAGGGCGTGGGGGTCGAACGCGGCGGAGGCAGGGGGGTTTAAATAAGGCGTCGGAGGGGGCTCGCATGCAAGGAAAGCCGGGGGAGGGCTTTAAGTCGCTGGCGAGGGCTCGGCCATGCACGGAGCTGCGTTCCCGGGGGCTTAAACGCGTGCCTTTATGTGTTTAAATGGTCGGTGGGCCTCGGGGAGTTAATGGCCGGCGTCGGTTTAACGGGAGGGGGAGCCGGCGAGCGGATCCGAGGTGATGTTCTCGCCGGCGGGATTAGGGGGGGCCTGGCGCGAGGTTGATGACGAAGCTGACAGGCGGGGGCCACTGGTCGGCGGGCGCGGGCGAGCGAGGGTGGCGACTGATGGGTGGGGCCGCGGTGTCGGGTTCACGTGCGAGGGGAGGAATTTGGCGCCGACAGGTGGGGTCCGGTCGTCAGTCTAAGGCGCGCGATGAAACGGGCTGGGCCGGCCGGGAGAGAGAGAAAGGAGGAAGGGGAGCCCATTACTGTTTTCCAAGGTTTTCTGATTAAAATAATTGCAGAAAATAGTTTAAACCTTTTGGGGCATTTCCAAAGTGGGTAAAAATTTGTAAAAATTCTCAAAAACATTTCTTGCCCTTGGGAGTCTATACAAAATTTTCAGCTCCTGGTTTGGCCATCTACTCTATGTTGTAGTTCAAAAGGGGATAAAAGAGTATTAAAAGTATTTTCATAAATATAAATTCCAAGAAATTTAATTTAATAATATTTTTATTGTTTTGAAAATTTGGGGTGTTACAAACCTATCCCCCTTACAAGAATCTCGTCCTCGAGATTGAACGTTACTCGAATAACTCAGGGTATTGGGCTTTCAGTTCGTCTTCCTTTTCCCAAGTGGCTTCTTCGGCGGGATGGTTGTTCCATTGGACTTTGCAGAAGCGAACAACGCGACTCCTGGTTACTCTCTCCTTGGTTTCCAAGACCTTGATGGGTTTCTCTATGTAGGTTAAGTCTTCTTGGACATTAAGTTGTTGAAGGTCGGCTTGCTCAGTGGGTACACGGAGGCACTTCTTCAGCTGAGAGACATGGAACACATCGTGAACTCCTGCCAAGGATGGAGGCAGTTCAAGTTGATATGCCACTTCTCCTTGTCGTCGGAGGATCTGGAAAGGTCCGACGTAGCGGGGTGCTAGTTTGCCTTTCATGTTGAACCTTTGAGTGCCACGGAGGGGAGTGACTCGGAGATAGACATAATCGGCCTCCTCAAAGGCTAGGTCTCTTCGACGGTTGTCGGCATAGCTCTTTTGCCTGGATTGGGCTGCCTTCAATCGGTCTCTTATGATCTTAACCTTCTCTTCAGCTTCTCTTAATAAATCAGTCCCAAACAGTTGCGACTCTCTGGTTTGATCCCAGAGCAATGGCGTTCTGCACTTACGTCCATAGAGTGCTTCGAACGGGGACATTTGCAGGCTGGCCTGATAGCTGTTGTTGTAGGAGAACTCTGCATATGGTAAGTTCTTGTCCCACATTCCGCCAAAGTCTAGAGCGCAAGCTCTAAGCATATCCTCCAATATCTGGTTGACCCTTTCGGTTTGACCGTCGGTCTGTGGATGATAGGCGGTGCTAAAGTTCAGTCGGGTGCCGAGTTCCTCTTGAAGGTTTTTCCAAAACTTGGAGGTAAACTGACTCCCGCGGTCAGATACAATCTTCTTAGGAACTCCGTGGAGGCACACGATCCGGGTCATATACAACTCAGCCAACTTGGCGACGGTGTAAGTTGTCTTGACTGGAACGAAGTGAGCTACCTTGGTGAGTCGGTCGACGATCACCCAGATAGAGTCGTGACCAGCTTGGGTCCTGGGCAGTCCTATGATGAAGTCCATTCCTATCTCTTCCCACTTCCATTCAGGGACCTTGAGAGGTTGAAGAAGTCCGGCAGGCCTTTGATGCTCTGCCTTGACTCGCCGGCATGTGTCGCACTTGGCCACATACTCAGCTATTTCTCTCTTCATGCTGACCCACCAATATTTTTCCTTCAGGTCTTGGTACATCTTTGTACTCCCGGGATGGATGGAGTATAGAGTATCATGGGCTTCTTGAAGGATGAGGGTCTTCAACTCGGGTTTGTTGGGTACGCAGATCCAGTTTCCGAACCAGATGGTACCATGCTCGTCCTCGGAAAATCCAGGGGCTTTACCCTTCCTCATGTTCTGCTGGATCTCCAGGATGTCCGGATCTTCCTTCTGCTTTTCTCGGATCTGGTCTATTAAGACAGGCCGAGACTCCAAGGCAGCGAGGTACGCTCGAGTGGTGATCCCTAGGTTTAGCCTTTCCATCTCCTTATAAAGTAAAGGAGCTTGGTCTTGAATCATGATGGCATTGCAGTACCCTTTTCGACTGAGGGCGTCTGCCACCACATTCGCTTTGCCCGGATGATAATGGATGCCCAAGTCGTAGTCCTTGATCAGTTCCAACCATCTTCTTTGCCTGAGATTCAGATCTGGTTGGGTGAATATGTACTTGAGGCTCTTGTGGTCGGTGAAGACCTCACACCGATTTCCCACAAGGTAATGTCTCCATATCTTCAAGGCATGAACCACGGCTGCTAATTCCAGGTCGTGGGTCGGGTAGTTCAGCTCATGCGGCCTTAGCTGTCGGGAGGCGTAGGATATCACTTTCCCTTCTTGCATTAAGACGCATCCCAATCCTTGATGAGAGGCATCACAGTAGACGTGGAAGTCTTTCCGGATGTCTGGCAGAGTCAGAATAGGGGCTGACACCAGCTTCTTCTTGAGGGTCTAGAAGCTTTCTTCGCAGTCGGGGGTCCATTCAAATTTCACTTCCTTCTGCAGAAGTCTGGTCATAGGCTTGGCAATCTTGGAAAAATTCTCGATGAACCGGCGGTAGTATCCGGCCAATCCGAGAAAACTCCGGATCTCGGTCACGGTCGTGGGCTGCAGCCAGTTGGTTACCGCTTCAACGGTGGTTGGGTCCACTGCTATTCCTCCGGCAGATATAACATGGCCGAGGAACTTCACCTCAGACGACCAAAATTCGCATTTGCTGTATTTGGCGTACAGTTGCTGCTCCCTTAGCTTTCCGAGGGTCAAACAGAGGTGAGTCTCGTGTTCTTCCTTGGTCTTAGAGTAAACGAGGATATCATCGATGAATACCACGATGAACTTATCTAAGAACTCCATGAATACATTGTTCATCATGTTCATGAAAAAGGCCGGGGCATTCGTGAGTCCGAACGACATCACGGTGTACTCGTAGAGTCCATAGCGGGAGGTGAAGGCAGTCTTGGGTATGTCTTCTTCTCTAATCCTCAACTGGTGATAACCTGACCTGAGGTCAATCTTGGAAAACACCGAGGATCCTTTCAGTTGATCGAACAGGTCGTCGATCCGAGGCAATGGGTACTTGTTCTTGATGGTTACGTCGTTCAAGGCTCTATAGTCCACGCACATCCTCTTGGTCTTGTCCTTCTTCATGGCAAATATAACCGGTGCACCCCAGGGTGAGGTACTTGGTCGAATATACCCTTTTTGCTCTAAGTCTTCGATGTTGCTCTTGACTTCGGCTAGTTTATTGGCGGCCATCTGGTACGGGTGCTTGGAGATTGGAGTGGTCCCAGGGAAAAGTTCGATCCTGAATTCGATGTCCCGCTTGGGAGGCATTCCGGGTAGGTCTTCAGGGAAGACATCCGCAAACTCCTTGACTATAGGCACCTCTTCAAGATCTATTGAGCGAAGGGGTTCTCCGAGTGGTTTGCGACTGGTCATCCGAAAGGTGACGGCTGCGCCTTCAGGGTTGGTCACCGTGACGGACTTGTTGGCACAGTCGATCACTCCCTTGTGCTTCATCAACCAATCCATCCCTAGTATAAGGTCGAGTCCGGTGCATTGGATGAGGACTGGCTCGGCCCGAAACAGTATTCCTTGGATGTCAATTTGAACCTTAGGGCTGTATAAGCGGGCTAAGGTCCTATTGCCGGGGGTGGCAATCACCATGGGAATGGGTAGAGGGAGCACGTCCAGTTCGTTTGTTTTCACAAAATCTTCCGAGATGAAGGAGTGGGTTGCTCCAGAGTCAAATAATATGACGGCCGGTACGGAATTCACAGTAAACGTACCGAGCACGACTTCAGGAGCCTCCTTAGCTTCCTCCGCGCTGATGTGGTTGACGCGGGCACGAACCGCCTGGTTGGGTGCCACGCCTTGAGCTTGCTTGGGGTGGGGACACTGGTGTGCATAGTGCCCTTCCTTGCGGCAGTTGAAGCAGACGACCGGCCTCCCTTGGCGATCCTTCAAGATCGGGGCCTTGGCGGCTAGTGTCGGCTGAGCGGCCGGAGCTGGTGGAGCAGGGCGAGGATGCCCGGCGTTGGATCCACCGGCGGCGTGAGGCGGCCTGTAGGCGGGCCGAGGATGGTAGGCAGGCGCTGGTGGCGGAGGGACGAAGCGGGGCCTCTGAGAGTTCGCCTGCTGATGCTTGAAGGCGATCATTTTCCTCTTCTTGAGGTCCAGCTTGTTCTGCTCGGTCTCTTGAATGAGCGCTTTGTTGACTAGCCGTTGGAAGTCGGCGTAGTCGGTGGCGACGAGCTGGATGGACAGCTCATCCTTAAGTCCCCTGAGGAACTTGGCTTGGCGGAGGGCGTCGGTGCGCACTTCCTCCGGTGCGTAGCGGGCGAGGCGGTTGAACTCATGGAGGTACTCCATGACGGTCCGGTTGCCTTGCTGCAGGTCGCGGAACTCCTGCTGTTTCACCGCGATAACACCGGCGGGGACGTGGGCAGCACGAAAGGCGATGGTGAACTCCGCCCAAGTCACCACGTGGCCCTCAGGCTGGGACTCGCGATAGTTGTCCCACCATTCAACGGCGGGACCCTGGAGCTGGTGAGTGGCGAAGGCCACCCGCTCCCGATCGGTGCAGGGGAGGAGGTCGAGCTTCTTTCCGATGGTGCGAAGCCAATCTCCGGCCTCCATCGGGTTGGTGGTGCTCGAGAAGATGGGCGGGCGCACGCGCAGAAACTCCGAGAGCTGTGGAGCGGGCGCAGGTGCTGGTGCGCGAGGGGCGGGTTCCCCGTTCTGCAGACGGTCCAACTGAGCCTGTTGGTTCTGCATCTGAGTGAGGAGGGCGGTGATCAGTTGGTTCTGATTCGCCATCATTTCCGCCAAGGTGGGGTGGTTGGCGGAAGGCGACCCAGACTGTCGCGGGCCCGTTGCACTCCAGTTGGGCACAACACCCTCGGGCGCATCGCGGCTTCCTCCTGCTCCGTTGTTGGAACCGGTGTTCTGGTGGTCGGCCATCTTCTGAATATACATAGTGATAAGGCAAACGATGACGAAACAATAATACAACCAAAAATATTATATAAGATTCAAGCACATAAGTGGTAGAAATTGTTCATTACAATCAAGTTTTTATTCTATCCTCAACACACTTGTTGCGGATAGCACCACATACAAAATCATGCTTTTTATTTTAAATAGTGACTCCTAACGCCTACTCGCCACCGGAGGCGGTCTCCGTGCTCTCGGAACCACGAGTACGCGGCTCAAGAGGGATGGTGGGCTCGAGAAAATTCTCGAGGATGGAGTCGGAGACGAGGCCGGGGCGTGGTGCAGGGGCGCTGGTGGAGGGTTTGGCGGGGGAGGGTCGTGGCGGGATCCTCTTGGGGCGAGGGAGGGGCTCACGGATGGGCTTCTTCTTCCTTGGAAGAAGAGGAACCATCTCCGCAATATCCTTCTGTAGCTGCATGATCTTGCGCTGCAGTTCGCCGTTCTGTTGGATCAAGTTCTTCGTTTTCTTCACGAAGGAACTCGACCGCCTCATGGTGCTCGTCGGCGTCGAGCACCGCCTCGGTGTGGAGATCATCCATGGCCTGTAGCAGACGCGACTGCCGGGCCATGACCGGATCACGCACGGAGTGAACTCCGAGGTAGATGCTACGGTGGGCTCCGGGAGTACGCTTCGGCACGAGCCGGAAGGACGAGTTCTGAAGACGATCGTCGTAGATCATCCTCAGCTCCATGAGGGCCTGGAGGGCGACTCGTTGGCACGCGACGTCGAAAGTCGGGCCTCCAAGTGCTGTGGTGTAGGGCGGCAGGTGTTCTCTGGAGCCGTGGACGGTGAGGGAGACGTCGCAAGGTCCGGCGAACTCGTCGGGATACACTCCTTGGAATTCGGGCTCGAAGAGGAACCCGAGGAAGGTGAGCATCATACGGAGCTCCCGGACGAAGCCCTCGTAGTGGCGGCAGTAGCTGTGGACTTGGTAGACTGGCATCTACAAAACAACAAGTTGAATAAAAGTGAGGAGAGGAACAAAGTTTATAAAGTAGATTTTCGAGAAATAATTTCCTGTGGCTAATGGCTAGGCGGGTCCGTTTGGCTTCCTACAGTCGAGTCGGCTCTGATACCATCTTGTGGCGCCCCGATTTAACAAATCGAGACATTATTGAATTTCATAAGAAAAACAATAATACAAGAGGTTCATCATGCGACAATCGTACATGCGACAGTATTCATGGTACGCAGACCATATTTATTACATCAAAGTTTTAATAAAAACAGTAAATAAAAATAATTAGATAGCGGCATAACGAACATCTTCTTCAGGATTTTTCTTCTCGACTGGGTCGCTACTCCAGACCGTCTTCGTAGTAATCATCCTCTGTGGGTTCCAACGGGTATGAGTACAAAAAGTACTCAACAAGCCACCGCAAATGCAAGTAATAATGCAGGATAATAAACAAGGAAAGGTAATGGCTAACATTGCGGAAAAGTACAGTTGCAGTTATTGCATTTAATGTAATCATATTTTAATCATGCGGAAAGTAAACATGAACATCATCAACATCAACTAACTTGAGGGGTACAGTCAGCCCCACCTCGCTCAACGGTCCTTACATGTCAATCCATCATGCACATACATATTCAAAATAAACTAACTGGGGGATGTCACGCAACCCGCCCTTGACCGTGGGCTCGGCTTTTCGAAAAGATTTAAGACTCTGATCAGAGATGTACTACTGTACCCACAAGGCACGCACTCATCCCAAACGAGATGACCCATACCACGGGAACTCGTGCCAAACCTCAATATGAGATGTTCCAAGCGATAACCACCCGCTCTAGGTTTCGCCGGCGCGCCGGGCCGCATCCCGGCTAACGTCGCACCCCCTTTTGCGGCACATTGGTACAAGTCACCCGCAGGTGCAACTTGACCCATCTCCAAATGGTGGCCTCGGTTTGGAACAACCCATACCTTAGTTAGGACTTACCCACTAGACTTGTGGTTAGTACGTAAGTGTATTGCAACGGATCCCTCAGACCGGTCCTTATAGTGCCCCGGGTGCTACCGACCAATGCCCTAGCTTGCACCCGGAACCCACCATGCATACACTCACAACCATAACTCATCACCAACAGAATTTCCAAGGATAAGAGTAACGGGGATCATATAAAAGAACCATGTTGCTACGACTCATTTTATCCTATAGCAATCGTGTCAATACTTGGACACTAGCTAATATCATTGATCATATGGTGACAAGGAGGTTTAGGCGAGATAGCATGGCTTGGGTTGCACATCAAGGTCGGGGGATCCTAAATAAATATAATGTAAGGGTTCATTTGACTAATGCATATATAACCTATGTGTTTTAGCGATAGTTTAATCAAACATGGGTTCAATATGCTCAAAAGATTGGTTTGGTGACTTGCCTTGTTCAGCGAAAGGCGAGGGAGGGACTTCCGGGAAGTATTCCGGCTCCTCGGCGACGTCGTAGTCTTTTTGATATAGTAAAGTAAAATAAAATAAATACAACATTCAACCAACAATATAACATCACATAATAATCTCATAGGTTTAAGTTGGTTTGATTAGAAATAAATCAAGTTGTTAGAGTTCTGAAATTCAGTTTATAAATAATTTTTAAAATGAATTAAAATGAAGTGTTATCCTTTGAAAAAGGGTTTTAAAAGGGGTGATTCTCAATTTTAAGTTCTTTAATAGATTTAAAATGAAAGTTCCATAGAAAACTTAGTGATTTGGTCATATCAACAGGAAATAAATAAATATAAACTTTACTGGAATTTAAATAATTAAATTTACATTTCTAACCTAAGGGTATTTAAACATTCATTTAAATAATCATGAAATGTCCAATGTAAACCTACTGTTTTATTGTATAAACCTATAGAGAATAATATTATGAATTTTCTGAAATTGGAATGGCAATTTTTAGAGTTTAAATGCGCCAGATATGAATTTTACAAGTTTTTAAACCCTTTTCTGAAATTTATTTTCAAATTTTAAATCCCTCGGGTCCACGGTGAGCCAGGCCCACGGGGAACCCGCGCGCTGTGCGCGTGCGCCGGGTCGATCTGGACCGTCGGATCCAGATCCG